>JADLZN010010721.1:127500-226007 GCA_018155175.1 Sinocyclocheilus anophthalmus
TTCTTACTGTACAACTCTACACAGAGCTTGTAGCATAAATCTGCATGATTAAGTGACTCCAGTTATGAGAAAACAATGAACAACGTCAAGTGTGATACAAGTAAGACTTTATTAATTACATAAACATTTAAACTAATCTAACATACTACATAAACACAAACTGGTCTAACATACACATAAACATTTAAACTGGTCTAACATACACCGAAACACACACATACACACACCCACACACACATACAGTTGGTATAGGAAAGGTTAAAGCTTAACTCAGTAAAGAGGACAGAAAATAAGAACATGAAGTTATGGAACCATTTGCATATTCAGCAGATCTACCACCTGAAGGAAACATCAGATTCTTAGTTCAAACACACCTTTGTAAAAAGGTGCAAATGATACCTAATGTATCAATTAATAAGACTAAGTTTGGATACTTGCACGTCTCGTCTGTCTGAAAGAAAGGCTTGATGCTGTCCAAAGGTTCAAGTTGATCTTTGCTGTATTTGGTTGATGAAAAAGAACCAGTTTTGCGTCAGAGAATCTTGGTGAATGAAAAGTCAAGGCCGAAAAGGCCTGGCACGTACTTGAGCGTTCCTGGAGCGATTGCAGTCCATTTCATCTTCTCAGAATAAAAGGGCCGATACCACCGACTAGTGGGAGGGGACCTGTGTAGATTTTTGTGCATCTAATGATAATCTGATTTGTCCAAACAAACTGCAAAATTGTGGTGTTTGATTGGTCTCCAGAAGTACAGTGCAGGGAATTTCTTCAGCTGAGGCTTATGAATTTCACTCTTGGTGTGAAAGGGCCTTTACGGTCACCAAAAATATAACTTTTGGGTTTTCTGTTATTAAAAATAAATAAGCAAGGACCCAAAAGCCCCAAGGTGACAAAAGTAAACAAAGTACGTAGTGGATGACTTTCCATAAAAAGTAACTAATTCGTTTAGTTACTTTTTTTATGGAGTAAGCAATATTGTAATGCATTACTTTTAAAAGTAACTTTCCCCAACACTGGTGCTGGTTAAACATCTGGACTGGTAACTGGTGAAGCTGCTCCCATTCTTGGTAGTTTTCAGTGTTGGGCAAAATTACTTTTAAAAGTAATCCATTACAATATTGCGTTACTCCATGAAAAAGTAACTAATTGCGTTAGTTACTTTTTATGGAAAGTAATCCATTACGTTACTTTTGTGTTACTTTTTGTTACCTGGGCTGGGATTGCCTATTTGTTATGTAACCCAAACGTTACACTTTTGGCAACTGTAAAGCCCGAACATTACACCAAATATGAAATTAATAAGCAGGAGAGCTGTCAGTCAATAAATGGGAAAACAAAGTGGCTTGCAAAAAGTAATCTGATTACGTAACTTGCGCTACTAATATTGTGTCACCCACAACACTGGTAGTTTTTGGGAAGTCAGAGCATTTCCAACTTGTAATTACTAGTCCAACAAAGACATGAGTGGTATTACTAGCGGGAAATGCATAATTATTGTAATTCTGGCATGAATGCTGGAGTAGTCTTCGGTTTAGTTGAGTTATTCTCCTCTGTTCTACTCGAACACTGTATTAGCGCTAACTAGTAATGTGTAGTGCTTTTTAACTGTTCCATTTTGGTTGGTTTTTGGGACATCACAGTGGTTAACTGGGATTAGTCAGAGTGTTTCCATCATGTAATTACGAGTTCAACAAAGACATCAGTGGTTTTTACAAGCAGGAAACTCATAATTAGGGTAATTCTGAGATGAACGCAGGACTAGTTATTTCTGTGAAGATTAGGCTTTGGTTTAGTTGAGTTATTCTCCTTAACTTGATTGGACTAGTGAGTTTAAAGACAGTGTTTAATGTCACAGTGGTTAACTGGGATTTACAACTTGTAATTACAAGGTCAACATGACATGAGTGATTGTACTACGGGGAATAGGATAATGAATCGTAGGATTAGTTCATTCTGTGAATGCTTTGGTTTAGCTGAGTTGTTCTCTAGTTTAACTAGTCTTCCCACAGAAGGGATGACTGGAAACATGCTTGCACGAGTTTTAAATGCCTGAGCACAATGTTTAAACTACTAGCCTAGTTATTTTAGATGGGAAAAATGACTTGAGTGAACTGGACTAATGAGTATAAACAGGGTTTATTTGTTAAAGATCTGGGCTGGTAATGTTTAGTGTTTTCTAACAGTTTAATTTTGGTTGTTTTTGTGACGTGACACTGGGATTATTCGGAGCGTTGCCTAATGTAGTTATGAGTTGAACAAAAGATGTGACCCTTTTTAACTAGCAGGAAACTCATAATTACTGTAATTCCAATGTGAACGCAGGACTAGTTTAGGCTTTGGTTTAGCTGAGTTGTTTTTCTCTAGTTTTGATGGAAAACATACCTGAAGCATGAGCGGACAAGCAAGTTGTTTTAAATGGGATACATATGTAGGGTGTCATGGGCTAGATAGTATAAACAGAGATTTTAGTGGTTAAAGATCTAAACTGGTAACATGTAGAAGGTTGCTAACTTTTCCAAAATGGTTGTTTTTTGTGATATCACAGATAACTAGAAGTTCAGTGGTAAATTGGGATTGGCCAGAGCATTTCCAACTGGTAATTACAAGTTTTTACTAGCAGGAAACTTATAATTATTGTAATTCTGACATGAATTCAGCATGAGTTGTTTCTACAAAGGTTCGGCTTTGGTTTTGAGGTATTTTTTTCTGGTTTAGTTGAGTTGATCTTCTCTAGCTTTGATGGAAAAGGTGCCTGAGGCATGAACAGATGTTTAAACTGCAATGCTAGTTGTTTTAGATGGGAGAAATGACTTTGGTAGACTGTTAACTAGCTGACTAGAGGGTTTAGTGGTTAAAGATCTGGGGTCTCATTTATAAACGTTGCATACACACAAAATGGGCATATAAATATGCGTAAGCAATTTTCCACACACGTATCCGAATTTATAAAAAATAAACTTTGTGTAAATATGTACGCACCGTATGGACATTCTAGACCATGTGTGCAAACTCTTTTTCCTGGAGTGAGAAAACTAATGAAGTAAACAATGATTTTAAACTCTGTTTTCATGTCGATACACACATTTACATTAAAGGGGCATATGATGCTGCTAAAAAGAACATTATTTTGTGTATTTGGTGTAATGAAATGTGTTTATGCGGTTTAAAGTAAAAAAAAACACATTATTTTCCACATACTGTACATTATTGTTTCTCCTCTATGCCCCGCCTTTTTGCGCGTCGATTTTTACAAAGCTCATCGGTCTGAAAAGCGAGGTGTGCTGTGATTGGCCAGCTATCCAGTGCGTTGTGATTGGCCGAATACCTCAAGCGTGTGACGGAAATGTTACACCCCTCACCATACTGTGATGCCGTGTCCGGCCAGAGCGACGAGACAAAAACATTAAAACCCATTACAAACGAGGCATTCGTTGCATCCAGTGGGGACATAATTATGGATTATAATGACTTAATACTGTCTTTTTACGTGTTGCATTGCATGAGCGGAAGCCACGGCTTAGCGTGAGCCGAGGCCGGGCTAGAGTGAGCTGAGGCAGCGGGGTTGAGAACGGCATGGCCGGCGGATCCGACGAAGGAGCGGCAACCACATGTGACGACCCCGGGCTGGACCTCCGCTTCGTCCACGGTGAAAAGCCGATCTGCGATCCCCAGCGCAAAGTTGATGTATTTCCTCAGAGACCAGCACGGATCAGCTCCAGGCATGACGAAGCGGATATCGTCCTCTTTTGGAAGACCAAACAAAGTAGTTTCGCTTTCACAACGAAACACAGCGTCTTCACGACATGGCGGCGGCGGCAACAATACTACAGCGAGAATAAAAGTTACGCCTTCTTTCTTTGCGTGAACATTTGGGTGGTGTTATGCAAATCTTCCCACATCGTGATGTAGACATGTGGGGGCGTGTTAGAACGAGCCGTTTTAGTAGGGTGGTTGAACTCTAACTTTTATAAAGAATATCTCTTTGGATTGAGACTTTAGTCTTTGCAACTTTAAAGATCTTCTTTATGCACCAAGAGCTTGTAACACTCCAAAGAGAAAGGAACAATTGAAATCGCATCATATGACCCCTTTAAGTATTCCACTCTCATTAATGGAGATAAGCACTGAAATCACAAAACGTCATTACGCAGAAGTTAAACAAAAAATAGGTTATATGAATTTAGACATTTTGTTTAAAACAATTGAAATACAATTTGGCCAGTGTAAAAGAATAAGATCAACTCTATTCTAAAATATATCTGAGAACTATTTTAAAGCGTTTTGTTTTTATGGATATTTTCATATATTTATTCTAAAACATAACAAGGATACTGGATGATTTTTTTAGCAATAAAAATTAATGTGTATCGTATCTCATATTTCCTTAATGTCTTGTACCTTTGACGGTGTTAAACATGGTGTCACGATGGAAATTGGTTTTATAAATCTGAAAACTTTTGTGCGTACGCACACTTTTAGGATGAAATCTACAGAGAGTTTTAGTAGCATGTAGAAGGTTGCGAACTGTTCCAATTTGGTTGCTGTTTTGTAATGTTACCGCAACTAGAAGTTAAGGGGTTAATTGGGATTCATTTGGTCAGAGCGTTTCTAACTTCTTGTTACAAGTTCCTCGATTAGTTCAAAGATTAGTTCTTTCTTGGTTTGATTTAGTTGAGTTGAGTTATTCATCTCTATTATTAATGGGAAATGCATGTTTAATCCAACTTGCTGGTTATTTTAGATAGGAGAAATGAAACGAGTGGATTGGACTAGTGAGTATAAAAACAGGGTCATTGGTTAAAGATCTCAACTGGTAACCAGTAAGGTTGCCAAATGTTCCAATTTGTAATGTCACGTCAGATAACTAGAAGTTAAGTGGGATTAGTTAGAGCGTTTCCAACTTGTAATTACAAGTTTTTACTAATCAGAAGCTAATAACTGTGGTAATAAATAAACACAGCAGTACTTGTTTCTGTTAAGATTAGGATTTGGTTTAGTTGAGTTATTCATCTCTAGTTTTAATGGGAAATGGATATTTAAACTACCTGGCTAGTTAGTGGATTTGTCTAGTGGATTGGACTGGTATTTTAGAGGGGGATAATGGGAGGATTGGGCTAGTGGGTTATTGGTTAAAAATCTCAACTGGTAAGTAACTCGTAGTATGTAGAAGGTTGCTAACTGTTCCATTTTGGTTTAATTTTTAAGTTAAGCGGTTAACTGGGATCAGTCATAGCATTTCCAGCTGTTAATTACAAGTTTTTACTAGCAGGAAATCCAGGATTAGTTGCTCCTGTGAAGATTAGGATTTGGTTTACTTAAGTTATTCTTCTCTAGTTTAGATGGGAAACGTGCCTGAAGCATGAGCAGGTGTTTAAACTACCCTGCTAGTTATTTTAGATGGGAGGATTGACTCGTGTGAGACAGAATGAATGAATGTGATTTGGTAAATATGACACCCAGCTGTCCAACACCATCTAGTCTTTCAAATATAGTCTGTTTGCTCAACTTCCTAACCGTTTTAACCCTCCTGTGGCTCTGCGATCTTGTTTATGGACCTCGGGGCGAAGCAGTCTTTTGTTGTGCTGTTGCTGAGGATGTGCTCCTGACCCGTTTGCATGCGGTCATCGGTTAATTAGTTATCTCAGGTGGTGGGAGGTGATTAGCTCCGGTTGTAAATGCCGCTGAAAGAGTCGCTCCTCGTTTAGTCTCTGATGAGGTCAGGAGGTCGTCATCGAGTCGTTCGTCACGTCTCAGAGCTCAGAGGACGACAGGAGCGTCAGACGAGCTGTGTTTTGTCTCCGTCGTAAACAGCCAGAGGAAGGTTCACAACATGCAAACATTCAGAGGTTTAGATGAAAGACAGAAACATCATTCCACAGCTGATGCAGCAGCTGCTAATTGGTTGGTTTGGTGTGTTGAAACTGTTGCTAAAACTGAAGAGTGCACATTTTAATGTTAGAAAATTTATATTTTGTTGAAGTGGCAAAAGGAGGCAACATTTTTTTTAGGTTTGTTTATTAATTTAGAAAATAAACCTTTTGTATTTTCTTTTCTTTTAAATTTCTTTTATTATTATATATTTTTTGTTAAAATGTACAAGATATAAAAAGACAATAAGTGCTACAACTATTATAATGACATAAACAAAAATTGGATTTCTTTAATTGTATTTTTTGCATTTTCATATTTGCTTCAAAAAAATTTAAAAATATTTTTGGATAATATCAAAAAAGGTGTTATAGAAAATAATAATTTTATGGTTTTCTTGTAAGATTTTGTGTGTGAGTGGCGTGTGTATTATGTATATATATAAAATATATATATAATATATTATAAATTTTTTTTTTATATTTGCTACTAAAAATGACAAAATATTTTTTAGGAAAATATAAAAAAAATGGTGTTAATTAGTTAAAATACTAATTTTTATGTTCTCTTTTAATATTTGTGTGTGAGGGCGTGTGTGTTTATATATTATATAATATATATATATATATATAAATTTTTGACATTTTTTATATTTTTGCTACACAAACTGTACAAAAATATTGTAAAAAAAATGGTGTTATTAGATAAAATAAATTATTTTATATTTTTTTTAATATTTTTGTGTGTGTTGTGAGTGTGTGTGTGTGTGTGTGTGTGTTGTGTTGTGTGTGTGTGGTGTGTGTGCACGTGTGTAGGAGTGTGGTTTGATATGTGGTGTGTGTGAGGGGTATATCTATATAATATATAACTTATATTAAAAATTTTTTCTTTATGTTTTGAATAAAAAAAAAAATTAAAATAAAAAAAATAAAAAAAAAAAAATGTTATTTTTTCTTTTCATAGTTTGCTACATTGTAGCCTTCTAACCTACCTGTAACCTTCTTTTTGAAAGAGATATTTAATCATTTACATAATAAATGATAGACAGCACTCAGCTGCTGATGTCCGTCCTGTCATTTTTAGCATATGATGTGACGTTTACATCTGAAACTTTGTTGCCTAAAAAAGGAAGTTGGGTGTAGATTTATTTAATGAAACTGTCCAGAAGATGCCAGAATTAGTTTTAGATTATTTTTTATTGAATATACATTTCATTTACATTTTCAGTACTTGCTACATTTTTACCAGTTTCTCAGCATGAAACTGAAATTCATGCTTTGAAATCAGATTCAGATCTGAGTTTGGGAAAGACGTCAGTGGGAGAAGCATTGCATGGTGGGATATGAGGAGCGTGGTCCTCTGGGCTGACAGTGAGCCATAATCCATCCTCTCACAGAAACGGTTGTGTGTTGATGTTCAGGTGCGCTGATCTTCTCTCCATCTCTCTGCTCATGATGTCCGATTGTTGACAGCATCTGTCCACATGAGCGTAATAACCTTCAGGACAGATGTTCATGAACGTCTTGAGAATGACCTCTGATCATATTATACATATATATGGGTGAATCTCATCAAAACATGTTAATAGATATTTCATATGATACTGAATTATAATTGTATTATATTATAACTTTATATAAGAAAAATTATAGTTTGTGTTATAATAAGGTATATGTATGACTATATACTATACATACATAATTTAAAATATTTATAATATTTTAATATTAATAGTATTTTTGCTTGAAGAATCATTAAAGCAATATATATAATATAGAGATCATTTATATTGATTTTTTTTTATTTGTAATATTTACTTAAATATTGCATAAAGATACCATAACACATACATACTTTACAGTTATAATAAAACATTTTGTTTTCACATTACATTAATGGCGTTCATTGCAGCGTCTGTAATGCGCATTTGAAAAAGGCATGAACTTTTTTTTTTTTTTTAAAACAATGTTTTTCTTTTTTTCAATTATAATCATTGATTGTCAAAAATCTAAAAAAGAAAATGGTTTCATATTATCAACATGTAATCTATTATGGTAATTCTATAATAGTTTGAATTGAGTGAACAATGTAAGCCAAGACTTGTCTTGAAGCGCGTTAATGAGTTAGTTGCTGGGCGGTAAGGAAAACAAAAAAGTATATCACCAGTATTTTTACAAAAATTAATACGGCTTTCAAGGGACAAGGACGGTAAAATGTTAAATTCTTTTTTTATGACCGGGTGTTAGCCATATTTTCTACTGATTGAGAGAGGAAATACTGCAGGATATTGACTTAGAATGTTCTATTTTACTGTCATGATGAGTGAAATTGAATATTGTCAAAAAGTACCACACTAAATAGTGACTAATATGTTAAAACTCAGGGAAGTTCAAGTCTCTCATATTTATAATCGCAGCATCGTCTGATAAAATCAGCATGAATCTACACTAAAGAGCGGCTATGCAGTTGTTTTGAATATATTACTTTTTTGTCTCATGCAGCGCACTGCCTGCGTCTGAGTAACAAACTAAAAACAACAACTAACTAAAAAGTGCGTGTGATATTAACAGACAAACTACGCTAATATTTATAATTCCAAACAATCAGTAAACAACAGGTGCTATGAAACACTGTTTTGTACTCATTTATTGACGAGTCGGCTGCGGGGTTGTAGATGCATCTTGCCGCTTCACTGCACAAGAACAGACGGGGGGGGGAGCAGGCGCCGAGAGAGGTGACACTTCTCCGGGTAAGTCAGACCTCGCATTCGCGGGACAGCACAGGTGAAATCTTCCATCTGAACCATAGCTAAGCTTTATCCAAAAAGTCTCTAGGTGTGTCAGTATAAATATATTCTCTGGAAAAAGCCGCTAAAAGGGTCTGAAAGTTGCTAAATCTAGTGCTAAAGTCACGCTCGTGTGTGAGACGCGGGAGCTGATGTCAGGGGCGCTGGATATTTGTGGAGGTCAGTGTGGATACTTTGGATGAGTTCTTCTGTGTCATCACGATCTATTAGTTCTACAGCTTCAGTTTCAAAACTTTCACACTTAGTAACACATACAGCTGTTCCCTCACCACAGTGCAGCAGTGAAAAGGGACCCCTTTCAAACAGTGTCGAGTTACCAACCTTGTTGAAAGGCGGACCTAACACCGTTATTGCGGTATTTTAAAAATTCATATCGTAACAAAAATAAACACCGGTATTCGGTATGAACCGGTATACCTCCCAGCACTATGAGCACTCGTGTATCATACTGTGCTTTTACCAACAATTGAACGTGGGTGGTGTCATGCTCTTCCTTGATGAACGAGGTTAAGCAAACCTCTTGTGATGGTATTTGGTCGTTGTATGACATGTGTGTGTGTGTGTGTGTGTGTCACTGCTGCACTCTCAGGATCTGTGAGGGAGCGTTATGCCATCTTTCCATCCCTCAGTGTGTGTAGTGTCAGAAAATCTTTCCCCAGATATCCCTCGGAATTCTCTGTCGGCATATCTGCTGAGCGACATCTTCCTAATGTCAGGCTTTAACGCTCTTCTGCTGTCATTCAGACCGCACGTCTCTCAACCGCCGTCACTTCAGTCTGTTCCTCGTGACTTCTGAAGACCTGGGAGATGTGCAATAATCATAAAGACTGCTGTTATTTATGAGGATTTTGACCTTATTCAATTATCGTTTGTAGGTGATTTGTTCCTTTAATTGTTCATGATTTGATTTAATAGTCAATATTTGATTTGATAGCAACATAGTTTGTATGAGCTCACACTATGTTATGTCATTTATTTATTATTTGTATAATTTAGCATTCATTTGTATTAATTTAGAGTATTTTAATGTACTTATTTTTTATTTGACTTCCCTTTGCCCTATCCCTTTTTGCTTCCCTTCCTTATTGATTCTACTTTCTTCTATTTCTATCTGTATCTCTCCTCCTTCTTATACTTTCTAATTCCTACTCTTTCGTCTCTCCCTTTCTTTCCCCCTTTTTTTTGCCTTCTTTTATTCTTATTCTTCTTCTTTTCTTTTTTCTCCACGCGCGACACACGCTTCGAAAGTGGGATATCACCGAAGCGTGTACCGTGGTCTGGGCTGGCGCTGCCGTTTTTTGTTGTGTCTGTGGTGGTCTTGTTTCTAATTGGTTATTGCGTTATTAGGGTAATTAGAAGTCTTTAAGCCGCGTGACTTCATTTCAAGCTAATTTGTGATTTAGGAGAAGTACTTTTAATGCATGCTTATTTTACGATCTATTTATTATTTGTTCCCACACACCCCCCATTTTTATTTTATTTATTTACTTTAAGATGTATTTTGTTATATAATTTTTACAATTTTTGGATATTGACTATTGTTAAATGTATTTATTTTATATTTTTCTTTTCAGTCACTCAAGCACATAGATTATTGTTATGATTTTTAAAATGATTTAGACCTTTTTCAGTTGTCGTTTGAGGTCGATCTGTTCCTATAGCTGTTCGTGATTTAATAATGAATCTTTGATTGAATATCCGCACCACGTCATAGATGCGGCGCTGAAAGGCCACGCTGTGGGAGAGATGACACAGAAATGGCCTTTTGAGGCCCGTGTTTTCTGGGGTCTGTATGAAGGGAGGCTGTGATCTGGGAGAGCAGATTCATTGTGTATAGAACAGTTCTTCATGTCAAGCATGTTTCCATTGGTTCAAACAGACCCAAGCGTTTTTCCACTTCGTTATTTGCTGGTATGTTTTTGTCGGATGTTTTCCGTACAGTATCATAAAGCTCGCTCCCGTTCGGAATGTATGCAGCAGTGTGGAATTCTGTGTTGAACGTGTTGCCGTGGTGATGACCCATGACTCTAGAGAAGGGTTTATGTGACTGTCAATCATTATGCCTCATTATTTATTATTCATTTTTTATTTATTATATATTCAACATTAATTTGTATTCATTTTGATTGATTGATTAATTATTTATTTTTTATTTTTACTGTTAATTTATTATAATATATGCTGCTCAAGTATTTTAATGTTGATTTTATTTAACTCGTTATTTTCAGTTGTTTATTATTCCTTTTTATTATTCTTTTATTTTTAAAATTTGTTAGTGTTAAGTTTATATGCATCTTGTATTTATGTACTATTAATGTTTATTTAGTTTTATATTAATTATTGATATATTTTTATTTTAGTATTAATGATTTTCATTTAGCTAATGTACATTTTTATTTGAGCATTTAGTATTCTATGTATTAATTTACTTTTTTCAATTTTATTATATAAGTGTGTAAATGTTGTAGTGTAATTTAATGTTATTTTACTGTAATAATTTGTATGTATTTTATTTGTACTGCACATTTGCATTATTATTTATTTTAATATTAAGTTGATGTATTAATGTATTTACATTTTTTTTTTATTAATCCTTTTTTTTAATTTTGTTATTTATTATACTTAAATTTTAATTAGTTTACTATTATTATTTCGACAAATGTAATGATATTTTTAGGATTGTGGCCCTTCTTCAGTTGTTTTTGAAGGGATTCCCTGTAATATTTATTAATATATATTTATTATTTTTAAATTAATTTTATATTATATTTTCAGTTTAATTACAAGATGAATATATTTTATGTAATATTAATTAGCATATTTTATTTTACCAAAGAGTAAAATATTTATTTATTTGTTATTTATTTTATTGATTATTATTGTTATTTCAGAAATTTGCTTATTTGTTTCTTTGTGAATATTACCCAAGAAATAGTTTATTAAAGCAATATTCCAGACAATATGCTAGGTGCAGCATGAAGCGGGTCATCTTAAAATCACTGAAACAATATTATAAAATGGTTTTAGAAAAAACAGCAGGAATGTCCATTTAATAAAAGATGGCAGTGTTGTAGGTGTGTACTTCCCAGGATTTGTTCTGATCACTTAAACCAAACGTGATGGTGATCGTGTGGTGTTTTTCCTCAGATCGGCACGTTCACGACGCACAGCGGTCAGTTCTTCCTGGAGCCGCTGCTGAGCGCTGATGGAGACGAGTATGAGGAAGAGCACAACAAACCTCACCTGCTCTACAGACACGAGTCACATGACTCTCAGCCATGCAGCGCCTCAGGTAAACGCTTCAGCTTCATCAACTCAGAATTTGCATTCGCACACTGTAAAAAAACAAACCCGTAAAATTTACAGTAAAAAAACAGCAGCTGTGGTTGCCAGAATTTTAGCCTGTAAAACAAAAACATAGGTAAGCACATTTTAGGTTTTGACACTTTAACTTAAAAATTTGATTACCACTGATTTAATGGTATATGATAAAAACACTGAAAGTATGAATATGTTTTGCCAAAAAAAAGCCCATCACAAGCAGCTTTTAAATAATAACACATATAGAAGGTGCAGAGTGTCGATTCACACAAACACTAAACACCATCACGGTGACACACGTCAAACTGAAATAATGCAATAAACATTAATTTAACAACATTAGGTGTAACACACAACCCTAACATACAAAACTGATAAGAAGAAACGTAGTTATTTCAACAAAAAAACATCACATTTGAAATGTAAGGCAGGGATTTCTGGGAATGCCAATTTACGGTTATTCACTGTAAATTATTCACGGGTTCACTGCCAAAAAAAAGGATAGACTACAGTAACAACTTATTATAATGTCAATTACGCGTTTTTCACCCGATATATAGTAGGAAGAATTACAGTTTAACATGTAAAAGGTTAGCATTTTTACGGTCTTTTACCGTTAAATTCACGCTCATTTTTCTACAGTGCAGCTCTGTTGCTTTGCTTGTGGAAAGTCGGTGGTTGCTCTTTATCAGGCGGGGTGCGGTTTAAGCGTGCTGGCGTGTGCTTTGGCGTCGCTGTTATTGGTGAGGGCTTAACGTTTAGTTAGGGTGCGTTCATGAGCGATTATTGGATAATCTTCATCTAAGAAAATATATGAACTCCAAGCAGCAGGCGCCACAACGCTCAGACACTTCGCTGGAATAACCAACCATTTTAGTAACCCCCATTTTAGTTAGGTTTTAAATGTGATAATGCTTTTCATCATTTACTCACCCTCGTGTCTTTTAGTTATTTTTGTTTCTTTAATTGGTTTATATGACTTGTGTGCTATTTTCTGTAAGGCTGTAAGTTCTTCTGAATGTCTTAAATGAGGGTCTATGCTTCATGCAGACTTCAGAAGACCTGAAATATAATGCATGTGTTATATGAATTACTGTTATGATCAGGGTCGGAAATTAGTGGGGGTTGAGGCAAAAATGACACCAAAATTAACAAAAATGTTCCCGAAATTCAAGATGAGGGGGCAAAAATGCCCCATTGCAATTAAAATTAATCTTAATTTTTTTTTTTTTTAGACTTATTTTACTATTTTTTTAATGAAATATTACTAACTACTATATATATAGAATAGGTATTACACACATAGACATGGAATTTGTATTTAATATTATGGATTTTTTTTATGGCACATTTGTGTATTGTTTATTAGTGTTTGTTATGATTATATATTTATTTAGATTTTTGGTATCTTTTAAAAATGTAGTTTATGACATTCAGTATTTTATATTTTTTTTTTTGTTGCTCTTCTTTGTTTTATTTATTAAATTTGTAATTTACTATTTATTTATCAATATAGTCTTATTATTAATCATAACATTTATGTGATATATAATTAGTTTCTATGCAATTAAGAATATTCAAGAATAATATTTATTAAAGCAGTTTGTAATTTAACAAGAGGTGCAGCATCTTAAAATTGTAATAATTTATATTTGTAATAATTATTCTTATGGAATAGTTCATTTCCGTCGCTGGTTGTAATACATTTATGGTGCTTTAATGGTTTTTGGAGCTCATTAGAGTGAGTAGACCTTGATTTTCGGGTGAAATCTTCCTTTAAAGGAGCGTCTGCATCTCTATTGTGCAGATGTGACGCTGGATCTGGGTCATGCATCAAAGAGCTGAAGATGAAAAAAGCTTGACTAAAGGTGTCCTTGCCTTCGGTTCAATCTGATAACTGTCTGATGTTCAGATACCAAACGCTTTCAATGACAGGAATCTGCTGCAGTTGTGACTGTTAAACTCAGATTGCATAAAGAGTACAAATATAATATGTGAGCCTGGAGCACAAAAGCAGTGTTAAGTCGCTGGGGGATATTTTGTCGCGGAGTAGACCAACAAATAAGATTGTAGGAGGGACCGGTGT
This sequence comes from Sinocyclocheilus anophthalmus, assembly GCA_018155175.1. Lineage (NCBI taxonomy): Eukaryota > Metazoa > Chordata > Actinopteri > Cypriniformes > Cyprinidae > Sinocyclocheilus > Sinocyclocheilus anophthalmus. Next base: position 141,582 of record JADLZN010010721.1, read on the forward strand.
ATTAAATTTTATTCTGTTTTAATGCCCAGAAAAACTCATTAGGAATCATCTAGAGTAAAGATCATGGTTCCGATGAAGTATATCTTTATAAAGGAGTCCAACCGATAAAAAATAATCCAGAAGTTAATTGTTATTGATTAGTAAGAATGCATTGCTAAGGGAATAATCAATTGAAAAACTTAAAGATGATTTTTTTGTGCACCCTCAGATTCCAGATTTACAAATAGTTGCATCTCAGCCAAATATTGTCAGACCCTACACAAACCGATACATCTAATGGAAGTCTATGTATTTATTATGCTTTTAGATGATGCAACATTTTTTTTTGGTTCCGGGGGTCAAACAAATATTGTGGCTTGGGTTTTGGAGCCTGTTACGTTACTATGGTGGTTCTGTGGGGTGACGTGCTGACGGGTGTGTATTTTCTTGCTCACGTTCGAGATGAGCAGGACTGACTTAAGAACGCTCAGTAGTCTGGATTGATGACTGTGAGTAGTCAGTGATGAAGACGACACCTGTTAATGTAGAGAAATCATGAGTTTCATTGTCTTAAAATAAGCTGTGTCATTGTTAAGGTGCGAAGCGTTATTAGAGAGCAAAGAGGGATTGTCAGGGTGTTATGCATGGATCACAGGCCCAGGACTATGAGCGCACGTACAACACCTCCACGATCAGATTCTGTCCTGAAACTAGACACGGATCGCTGACTGGTACTTCATTGCTCACTGCAGATCTCGGTGAGTTTACGTTAAGGGATCAGACTTGTCTTGATGGCACGTTCTTTAAAAATATCTCAGGGGAGATAAAGGAGGAAATTACACACAAAAATATTTATGATTGTTAACTAAACCCAAACCATTACCAAAATAGCATTACTAAATGTATGTGAGTAAGCAATTAAGTTTTAGTTTTAGTGTATTTTAGCAAGTCAAAGTTATTTTTTATCACTTGGAAGTTAAAAGGGAAATATGGAGCAATTAAATAAGTTAAAAAATTAAATAAAATAAAGAAAAAAATTTACATTCTCAATGAAATATATAAATATTAAAATATTATTACATATTTTTTATTTCTCACATTTTCTCTTAACTTGAATGTCTGAGAAAATAACTTAAAACCTAAACTTAAATAACAATATAGAAAACGACGAGTCTACACATAAAAAAACTATTTTGAAAATGGGACAAAAAAAACACAACACAATTACTAAAACCGTAAGTAAACAAAAAAAAAACTAAAAAAACTAAATAGTGCCCTTGTGCTGTTTCTTCTCCTTTTAATCTCAGTGCATTTTAGGAGAAACTGTATTGAGAGATTAAAGAGTGAATTTCACATGTGATTTATCTCATGAATCATCTAATCATATCATCATGACCCGGATCTGTCATTAATCGAAACGTTTGTGTCCTGAAGGCATTGTGAGTCAGTGAGGTATATGTGTGTGCGTGTCTGCGTGTGTGTGTGTGTGTGTGTGTGTATGTGTGTGTGTGTGAAAGAGAGAGAGAAAGTGTGAGTGTGTGTGTGTGAGAGAGATAGTGTGTGTGTGTGTGTGTGAGAGATTGTGTGTGTGTGTGTATGTGGTGTGTGGTGTATGTGTGTGTGTATATGTGTGTGACCAGAGCGAGAAGTTGTGTGTGTGCGTCTGTGTGAGTCATGAAGTGTGTGTGTGTTGAGGTGGTGTGTGTGTTTTTGTGTGTGATGTGTGTGTTGGGTGTGTGAGTGCGTGCTTTTACTGTGTGTGAGTGTGTGTGTGAGTGTGGGTTTTTTTGGTGTGTGTGTGAGTGCGTGTATGGAGTGCGTGATTTGATGTGTGAGCTGTTGTGTATTTTTTGTGTCTGAGTGCGTGTGTGTGTAGAGTCAGGAGGTGTGGATTGTGTGTTAGTGGGTGAGTGTGTTGTGTGTATGTGTGAGTGGTGTGGTGGGTGTGTGTGTGTGTGTGTGGAGTGTTTGTGTGTGTGTGTGTGGGGTGTGTGTGAGTGAGTGAGTGAGAGAGAGAGAGAGAGTGTGTGTGTGGTGTGTGTGTGTGTGTGTGTGTGAGTGTGTGTGTGTGTGAGTGTGTGTGCGTGGCGTATGTTTGTGTGTGTGTGTGTGAGTGCGTGGAGTGGGTGAGTGTGTGTGTGTGTGTGAGTGTGCGTTAGCGTGTGTGAGTGTGTGTGTGTGTGAATGAGTGAGTGTGTGTGTGTGTGTGTGTAGAGGTGTGTGTGTATTTTATTTGTGTGTGAAGTGCTGTTGAAGTCAGACTGAGAGCAGTGTGTGTGTGGTTAGTGGGAGTGTGGTGTGATAGTGAGTGCCGTGTGTGTGTGTGTGTGTCTGTGGTGTGTGTGTCTGTGACGTGTGTGTCTGTGTATGTGTGTGTGTGAGTGTGTGAGTGTGTGGTGTGTGTGTGTGTGTGTGAGAGTGTGTGAGAGAGGGAGAGTGTGTGTTTGTCGGTGCGTGTGTGTGTGTTGAGTGTAGTGCGTACTATGTGTGTTTGTGTGTGTGGTGGGAGTGGCGGGTCAGTGGCAAATGTGTCTGTGTGTGTGTGTGTGTGTGTGCGCTGTGTAGAGCGAGAGGAGAGTGTGTGTTGCTTGAGTGTCAGTGTGCGGGTGTGTGTGCGGTGTGTGAGGGTGTGTGTCGTGCGGTCTGTGTGTGTGTGTGTGTGGTGTGCGTGTTCGGTGTGTGTGGTTGTAGTGCAGCGCGGTGTGCGGTCAGTGTGTGTGCGGGAAGGGAAGTTGGGTGTGTGTGTGTGAATGTTAAATGATAAATGTGTGGCTGTGTGTGTTAGTTATGTGTGATCTGTAGATGATTTTTGATGTTTGTGTATGTGATTGAGGAGGTTAATTATCTGATGAGGGTGAGATGTTTTGTGAGGGGTCAGTGATGTTTGTGAGCAAGTCTCCTAATTATGCAGTGTAATTGTGTGAGTAGTCATGTGTGTGTGTTTTGTGTGTGTGTCGGTGTGTGTGTGTGTGCGTGTGGCATGTGTTGGAGTGTGTCATGTATGGTGTGCGGTCGAGTGTGGTGTGTGTGTAGAATGTGTGTGGGTGCTTGTTGTTGTAGAGTGTGTGAGAGAGAGTGATTGTGGTGGACGAGAGGAGATGTTGTGGTGTGAGTGTCGTAGTGGGTGTGTGTGTGTTTGTGTGAGTGTGATCACCTGTGTGCTCGTGCACCTGTTTCCCGAGCTGATGCCAGAGCGTCTGATGCACACACAGTCTGAATATGGCAACGCTGGCGTCTGGACTCGATCTGCAGAGTTTGAGCGTGCTGCCAGCAGAGCTCAGTTTCACAGCCGCTCTGTTTGTTTTGTGCTCGAGGTTTGCCAGAACTCTAGAGAAACGCTCCGGCAGATTAACTGGGATCTCTGGGGTTTTCTGGGGAAAACGCTTTGTGTAGTTTAGTAATTGTTGTTGTGTTTTGACATGCAGCTGGAGATGAGTCTGTAAAGCCTCTTACTGAACACCGACCTTCCTTGCAATTAGATTAAATGTATATTGATAAAAGTGGCACGAGATATCATGGCGCGAAGGGGGACAAAAATGTTATAACTCATACGGCCCTTATATAGCAGGAGCAGGACTGGCTTTGCTATTAAAAAAAATACAACATACGTGAGGGGATGCGAAACAGATACGTGATATGACAGGCAGAAGCAGAATGTGACAAGCTAAAACAACGTTGGTAGATAGAGAAGACATCTCTTGTTATTAGGCAGTTGTGGAGTTACATTGGTGTTTGCAGGTTAGGGTGGTTTCGTCATTTATGTAAGCTTCAAATGTGTTCATTACCAATCAGTTTAATTTGTCAAAAGTAAGTTGGCTGGGTCGCGGCTTCTACGTGTGAAGAAGGTGTTTCAGAATGGAATCAACAACAATTTAAAGTGCTGGAGAGAAATAAAATGGAGAGGTACATTCTTTATAAAATATTTTGCACTATATTTAAATAAATATTTTTTAACATATTTGTTTAAAAATATTTTTGCTTCCCGGTTTTAAGTGGCCTTTCTTGGTGAGTACCAGAAATGGGCACGATGCTGTTTCTGATGTTTTGATTTATAGTTGTTACGTGGTATTTTTTCCTTGTGAGTTATGCAGCCCCTACACGCATGTCACTTGAAGGTGTCTGTTTTGAACGTTTCTACAGGTGAAGGGGGCCCGTGAGGCACAAACTAACGTCTCCGTTTGTGGGATTAGTTGTCGTCCCAATTGTCATAACTATGACCATCATTTATGAGACTTTCTACTGGCTGCTTATGTGAAATGACAAGAGGGTGGATATTTGCTGTTCTGTCGTCAACAAAAGTTATACAACAACGTTTTTCCGTGAAACTGGATCTCGACCTCGAGGATCACCTGTCTGTTGACACGTGGTTTGTGCCAGGGAGGAGGCTTACCAGAAGAAATAAGCAAAGAGGGCGCTTTTTTCCGCTCCATTGAATTTTGGGCGTGTCCGTCACTTGTGTGCACTTCTATGATATTTCTAGCAATAGTATATCCAGCATCAAAAGTTCTTTGTGGATGTCATTCCCGAAACTTTGCATGGTGTATGTGTCCGAAAAACGAAAGTTTTATTCAAATTCTGAATGGATTATAGCTTAGAAAGCACACAAAGAGCGCTCCCGTTAATTATAACTTGAAGTGCTGTCCAGTCATTCTGTTCAGTTCATTCGCCATCTCATCAGAAGTGCCCTGTTCTAATCGATGGTAAGCTCTCAAGTACACAGGGCATCTCTGATTCACATCGCGTTTGGCACATATGAAGATGGAGTCACGAGCGTGCAACCAAACTCAGGGTAGTGAATTTGAAACAACTATACGTTTTTATGATTGGCCACTGTGTTGAAGAGAATCATAGTATGTGTGTGATTGTAAATTGATCAATGCCGCAAAAACCATTTGATAGTTCGCCAGATCTTAATAATGCTTGGTGCTTTCGTTTGAAGGCGTTTCAATTTTCCCCCCCGCCAACTGTGCCTGTGGTGTGGTTTGTATTTATACTGTATTATAAGCAGAGAAAAATGGCATAAATAAATATGGGGTGAGAGACGCTGTGTTTGTTTAAACACAGCATAAACAAACGTAACAATTTGACATTTTTATTACTTCTTAAACACGTTTAACCATTTTGATCAAGAAAGGCAAAGCATTGCAGTGGTGTGTGTGTGTGTGTGTGTGTGTGTCAATGTGGTGCAGTTGTGTGTGTGTTGTGTGTGTGTGTTCGTGTATACTCCAAAGCATACATCAATCAGCGAACGTCTCCACTGATTGTTCTCCAGCAGAATGGTTTGAATGTGTGATTTCTCTCTGTGTCTGTTGTGCTGAGCTGAGACGATGAGGGTGTTTCGTGCTTCTTTCAAACAGAACAAACAGCACCTTTATCTGCAGCGATTGGCGGCACGACATACGGGTCTCGGATCTCCTGATAGCGAGCGACAGCACAAACAAAAGTAGTGTTAAGTCGCTGGGGGATATTTGTAGCAATAGACAAAAATACATTGTATGGGTCAAAAATTATAAATTTTTCTTTTATGCCAAAAATCATTAGGATATTACGTAAAGATCATGTTTCTTGAAGATATTTTGTAAATTTCCTACCAAAAATATATTAAAACTTAATTTTTGATAAGTAATATGCATTGCTAAGAATTTCATTGACACCAACTTTAAAGGTTATTTTCTCAATATTTAGATTTTTTTGCGCCCTCAGATTCCAGATAATCAAATAGTTGTATCTCGGCCAAATATTGTCCTATCCTAACAAACCATACATCAATGGAAAGCTATTTATTGTTCAGGTTTCATGAATCCTATGATCATAAGTAGGAAAAGTTCACAAAGAATACATTTTATTGAAATAGAAAATCTTAGTACCATCCCTTTTGTGTGACAAGTTATATTAAAAGTATTAATTCCGCTACAAAAGGTTATTTAAATTTTTTCACTGTTTATACTAGACGGCAGAAACTAGGACTTTCATAGTTTTTTTTATATTTAAAACTTTATGTGACGTGCATGCTTAAATATTAAATTGAGTATTATATCAGTTTATATAAAAAATTCTGGTGTTTGCTGCTTATGACTAAAAAGTAGGTAGATAGTGTGAGCTGGTGCAAAAAAGTCATAAACTAGAAGATGAAAAGAACCATAATAGATAATAAGATGTTGTTTAACGATCAGATGAACATCAGTCTTGGTTGTGGAGCATGATCTTTGTTGTTTTATTCCATTCACTTGAGATCCTCCACGCTCTTCATATCCTAATTAGTATAATATATATATTTATATGATATCTAATTATATGTATAATATGTATACAAAAACTTTTATTTTGGATGCACTTAATCGTTTGATAGCACTAGTATAGACATTTTTTTAAAAAACTACTCAAAATGACCAAAAACACAACAACATTACTTAAACGTGAACTCTAAAATGAAATTGAAAATGGAAAATATCAAAAGATCTACATGGCGCCTGGTGGAAAAATATGCTAACTATTCATTAACGTTCTGCATGCAGTCTCCTATCTGGAGCAGTTATTACTTGTTAAGAGACATGAAGCCACACGCTTGCTGTCTTTGGTCAGGTAGATGCATTAACGCTCTGGAGGATATTTACGATGAGATCCGTGATCTGCAGTCTTGTGACAGTCTGCCGGGTTTGTCATGGTTCTTGTGTTAGCTGGTGAGATCTTCACTTAAGGCTTATGGGGTTCCTTGGGACAGACCTTTAGCATCTCATCCCATGGCTCACTGGTTCGAACCTTTGAAGGGAGAAACTATCAAGGTTTCTCTTATTCATAGCAGTCTTGTCATGGAGAAATGTGTAACTGCTGGTATTACTCGAATCTGGGACAGAGAGCATAGTTTTGATTTGGAATTAATATGGCAAAATATTTCAGCCTCGTCTAAAAATGCTGCCCACCAGCTGATAAATAATAATGTAGTCCATAGAATATATTACACACCCTTGAAACGTTTCAGAATGAAGCTTATTTCTTCCCCTGTTTGTGTCGAATGTAACACTGGGTCAACGGGGCAGTTTTTTTTCATGTATTCTGGGAATGTCCCCTGATTTAAATTTTTTGGGTCAATCACAATTCAAAATAATAATAAAATACAATTATTTTATTTCATCTAGTTGCCAAGGTAGTAGTTTAAGTACTCAAATAACTCAAATTTAATTAAAAAAAACTATATATACATAAAAAAAACTGATAAAATGACAAAAAACATGGAAAAAATATTTAAAAAACAAAGTATTAACATATTAAATTCTATATGCTTCTCAAAAAAAAAAAACGCATTCTTTTTCACATAATTTACCTTTATTCTACACCGCTCTGTCCCTTCTCTGAGAAACACTTGTTTTTATGAAGCCCCTCCCTCCGAAATACTCGATGGGCTCTTATTGGTCAGCTGGCACAGTGTGTTGTGATTGGCTAAACCGCCTCTAGTGCGTGTCTGAACGTCCCGCCCCTCTCCACAGCGGCATGTGCTCCGGTTGGATTGTAAACAACGGCGTCGTTAATATTGCTTATCAATTTGAGCCCGATTGAGAAGCAAAGGATATTAGTGAAGAGGATCGTGCAGAACCTGTGCAAGCACGGCTCTTAATTGTATGTTTTTTGTTTGTTGTTGTCTCAAACTTTTAGATACACTGTCATTTGTAAATGCAACTATTTATGTTAGCTTTTATTATATGGTTTTATCCTGATTAAAGCTTTAATACAACAGAATACATGATTGCGTTGTAGCATTTTTGTAACAGTAAGAAGTGTTTGCCAGCAAGTATTGCTCGCTACCACGGCAACCGTGTGCACATCCATGTTTAACGCTTCTCGTACGATGTAAAAAATATCTGTCGTCATACACATAAGTTATAATTGAACACAGTTCACTGATCGGAGCCTGACAAGCTGATGATCTGACTGAGAAAGAGAGAGAGATAGAGAGAGCAGGGGGACTGTGAGGAAGGGTATTAATACCGTCTGCTTAGAACATTGATTTTGACTGGGTGAATCCATTAGAATCGTTAGCAGAACAGAACGCGATTCATATATGATAGATTTTTTTTTTGACCCCTTAGTTTTTGACTGGCATGGTCACAACTCTTCCTCTTCTCTAAAGCAGCACAACATGGCCTCGCCCCCTTTGTTGCATGTTCTCGGGGGCGGGGTTTATGAGGGCTTGTGATGTCACAAACCCAGGAAGTAACTCTTTGTAGTCCCTACCAGCCGTTTTTGTAGCATTAAACTGCCAGAATTTTAAAAGAAAGATATCTCCGTTTGCATTGAACATTCAGCACTGCAATTTTGCAGATATTGTTTATGCTCAAACAAAAACATTACACACTAACTAAAGTTAAAAAAAATTGAAATCGCAATCAACCACCCCTATAAGTTTAAAATGTTAAAATAACTCTAATCTTGATAACAAAATTGCATATACATTAGAAAACTAGATAAATTGCAAAACACCAAAATGACAAACACATTTGATAATATTGTTATATATATATATATAACATTTTGTAAAGTTAATATAAATATTAACTAAAAGCTAAAACATTTTCATTTCTTGAAACCAATAAAAGTTCACGAATATAACTAAATGTGTGTTTCTTATTGGGATTTATGTATTTATTTTTACTAAAATATTTTACAATGTATTATGAAATTTATTTTACTGCATAATTTATTATATGTATGTCTTTATCTATATCCTAAACATATTTTAAGTTTATTTTTTATTGTATTTTATTTATTTTGTTTTTTGTTATTTCTTTAGTTATTGAATTTTTTGCTAAACATATTTTTGTACTTTTAAAGCATATTACAGATTATTTAATTTTATTATAATTGATTATTTATATATTTAATTTTAAATATTGATTTTATTTATTAATTAACCTTTGGTAAATATGGATATTTATTTATTTTCACTAAATGGTATTTAAATGTTTGAAATATTTACATCTTTATTTAAATTGTATTTTTCATTCATTACTGAATTTATAAATGTATTTTTTTGGTAAATAAACTTTAAAAACCTATATATATGATATAGCGTTTTTTTATTTTTTGGGGCACTACTGGCACCAAGTCTACACAGCTACAGTATATTTTAATGTGTTTCGTTGACTTGCACTGGAGTTCAGGTCTCATATAAGAAGTCCTCTTTCTGTGCTGAGTTAACTGCTGTGTATATGACCAACAAACATACAGGCTTGTGTTTAAAGGTCATCAACAGCATCATGACGACCCGCATGACTGTCAAAGGATTGCTTACGTGTGTTGTGGGGTGTGTGTTGGAGTGTGTGTTGTGTTTGGTGTGATGTGAGTGTGTGTGTGACTGCGCCATGCTTTCGTCTGGTCTTTGTTAATCAACTCACGCACCGATGGCCTCGTAAGTCTTGTGTCTCCAACTCTGTTGCTTTCATTTGCTGAGTTGTTCAGAGCTCGCTCTCATCATGAATGATATGATGAGGATGATGATTGATGAGATGAAATTAGAGGAGTGATGGAGGAGATAGAGCGCGAGTGGAGGAGTAGGAAGGAGAGGATGATAGGAGTATGATGATGATGCATGGGAGGAGGAGGGAGGAGGAGGAGGAGGAGGGAGAGGAAGAGGAAGAGGAAGAGGAAGACAAAGAGAGGGCTGAATGATGGGAGAGGATGAGAGGAGAGGAGGGGAGGAGAGGAGAGGAGGAGAGGAGAGGAGGAGAGGGGAGGAGGAGGAGGAGAGGAGGAGGAGGAGGAGGATGAAGGAAGAGGTATGAGGAGGATGATGATGATGGCGGAGAGGAGGAGGAGGCGGAGGGGAGGGATTAAGAGAGGCGGAGGGAGGAGGAGGATGAGTAGGAGGGGATGATGAGAGAATGATGATGATGATGATGAGGAGGAGGAGGATGATGAGGAGGAGGAGGAGGATGAGGATGATGAGGAGGAGGATGAGGATGATGAGGAGGAGGATGAGGATGATGAGGAGGAGGATGAGGATGATGAGGAGGAGGATGAGGATGATGAGGAGGAGGATGAGGATGATGAGGAGGAGGATGAGGAGATGAGAAGGAGAGGAGGCGAGGAGGATGATGGGATGAGGATGATGATTATGATAGAGTAGGTGGGTGATGATGATGATGATGAAGATGAGGAGGAGGAGGAGACAGTGGGCTAAATGTTGTATATAGTTTATTATTAATAAATGTGTAATAATTTATTATCAGTCTGATATTAGTTTATTTTAGTTATGTAGAGGTAAAGCAAGGAAGATGAAAGTATGTGAAGTATATAAGATTTGCCTTGGCTAATAAGCGATTAATTAAAGTTGTGATTTATTTCATGTAATGCAAATGTTTTTTTTCTTTATGTTTTAGGTTTTAGGTTTTGGTTTTGAATGCCGGCGTTCTGGACTCCATTATCTTCAGCTGATTGATTATTGTTATTGAGAAAGGGACTGATGTCGTGTGATATCACAGGAAGTGACTCCACGCCGCTGAGCTCTTCCTTTTCTCCTCTGTTCTTATTATTATTAATGCATATATTGTTAAAAAACAAAATTTTATTTATAATAGAATGAAACTGAAATATAATTGGTGGGGTGGGGGGGGGGGATATTTTCATATGAAAATAAAGGGTGTGTTAGCACCACACAGCACACTCCTCACCTCACCTCACTCACTCACTCACTCAGTCCGTCACTCACCCACTCACACACACACACACCACACACACACACCCACCACACACACACCCAAACACACACACACACACAGCTCACTCACATCCCTCACACACGCACACTCCCTACTCAACTCAGTCGTCACTCACCCGCCACACACACACACTACACACACACACACACACACACACACAGTACTCACCCACACACACACCACACAGACAACACACACACACACACACACACACAGCACTCACGCACACTCCCCCACACACCCACACACACACACACACCCCACACTCACTCACTCACTCACTCACTCGCACGCACACGCTCACTCACTCACTCGCACTCACACACTAACAGACACACACACACACACACACTCTTTCACACACACACACTCACTCACTCACGTCACACACACACGGCACACACACACACACACACACACACAACACAGCACACACTCGACTCACCCGTCAACACACAGGCTGCAGCGACACACACACACGCTCAGCAGCAAGGACACACCCCCACACAGGGCACACACACAGCACACACACATGCACTGTTCAACTGCACTCACTGAGACACGACAGGGGAAAAACAGGGGGTCACACACACACACACAGCACACACACACACAGCTCCGTCATCAGTCATGCACATTTTTTATTGTTGAGACATTTATAATATTGCCTGTAATAAGTATAATTTAGAAATATTAACTTTTAACAATGCTTTTTCATAAATGAATAAATTTTTATTTTGTAGTGTTTTTTAATTTTGTACAAAATAAATAAATTAATATATTATTATTATTATTATATGTTTTTTCTTATAACTATAGTTGATAAAATTGATACTACATGGATTTAAATACATTTTTTATATTTGTGTTATTTAAGATTTTATTTTTTATTATTAAATGGAAATTAATGAACCAATGTAATTTGCTTTAATCCGTAAAAGTTTCTGTTTCTTTCTCCACGAGATCGTCCCGTCCATCACATCAGTCTCCATAGCAACAGAACTCTGGAGGAGGAAGTGATGTCGATACAGGAAACGATGCGTTCCAAAGACAGCTCTCATTCCCGCCGGAAGCGCTTTCTGTCGTATCCGCGATTCGTGGAGCTGATGGTGACGGCCGACGCCAAGATGGTGCGACATCACGGACACAACCTGGAGCACTACATCCTCACAATCATGTCAGTAGTAAGTAAATTATCCCTTCATTCTCTCCTCTCTCATCGGGGTGTTACAGTCAGAGAACCGCTCATTAAATGGTTTCCGTGCTTAATCAATAACGGATTCCCTCCCTCGTGTGTGTGTGATAGCGCTGTGTTGTCTGTGCTGTATATGACTTCCTTGACCACTCCTTATATTTCAGGCTCTGCGCCGAAAAAAAAAAAAATTTGGCTTTGAATCCAGATGTAAATGAGTCAAAACAACAGATGGACAATATTTCACTTAATGATGCAGGTGCCTTCAAAAAGTCAGCATAATGGAAGCTTTGATATGTGCTGTAGTACTGTATGATTACCATATTTGGTACTTAGGAAAATAACATGGCACTTTTTTGTTATTGAGTGTAAGAGAAAGTAACATTCACACTAAAGATTCAGGTCGAATTCTGTTCATCTAAGTTTTAATTTAATTTAATTGTATTTAATTTAATTTAATTTAATTTAAATTTATTTTATTTTATTTTATTAGTTTGTTTTATTTTATTTTATTTTGAGGGGGTTTAATTTAATTTTTTACATTTAATTATTTTTATTTAAATTTATTATTTTAATTTAATATAATTAATTTTGGTATAGCATTTAAATATGTTTATATATTTAATTGTAATGAATTGTGAAGATTGATTGTGATGAATTGAATTGTAATTTAATTTTATTTTATTTGAGGTTATGTTTATGTTTAATGTAATTTAATTTTATTTATTTTATTATGTTAATGTATATTTCTATGGTACTTTTAAGTTTAATTTCATTTTATTTTATTTTTATTGGTATTTAATTGGTTTTACTATTTCAATCTGTTTATATAGTTTTTTATATTATTTATAGGTATTTTATTGGTTGTTTTCTTTTTATTTACATTTTTCTTTTTGCCTAGTTAAACATCTAGTCATGTAGATCATGTGACAACTTTTTTTTAAAAATAATTATTTTCTACGTTTTGACTCATTATTTTATCTGACTGCCAGTCATTTTTACAAAAAAAAAATATTTTTTATTTCAATTTTATTAGTTATTTTAGTACTTCAAGTTAAACGAAACAATAATTAGAAATACTAGCTGAAATCAAATATTTTTTAGCATTTATTTCAAGTAACAAAACTAAAAAACAAACTGTAATGGGTTTTAGTGTTAGTTGTAGTTAACGATAAGAACCCTGGTCAGTCCGGGTCTGATCGTGTGATCTGATTGGGTTTTGGTGTCTGATGATGTCAAAGCGGTGTGGTTCTCTCAGCCAATCAGAAGACTGCGTTAGTGTGTCTGTCTGTAAATGCAGCCGTCTGTCTGAGGTTTTCCCTTCTGGTTTTAAACTGGTTTAGGAGATCCAGAGCAGGGTGAACCTTCAAGCATGACTGGTCTCTCAGTATATTTGGCAGCGCAGTGGCTTGTGGGTATTTTGGACTGAACTGTGTCCTGTGTCGTCTGTGCTTTCAGGTCGCTGCGATCTACAGAGACCCCAGTGTAGGAAACCTCATCAACATCGTGATCGTCAAACTCATCGTCATACACAACGAACAGGTACAGCAGAAGCAGGGACGTCTGGGGATGTAACTGTATTATCCACATCGCCATAGCGAAGCGATATTATCGTGATCACGTGACGATATGAAACGATAGGTCTTCCGAGCAAAAAGTGTAGTTTTAAAAATATATTTAAACGTCTTATTCTAACATAAGAGGTCTTCAGAGTTGTGTTTTGGGGTTTAAATGCAGTCCAAATTCACAGTATCTCTTTCAAGTGTAGAAATTAGGAAAGAAGTATTGTCATGTACTGTAGTGTAAAACTAAAATAATATAGCTATGAAATATTAATTTTCTTTTATTTTACAGTGCAACTGTTTTACAGTATATGGCTATTATTGCTGTCATTGTTGTTATTATTATATTCGCGTTTCATTTTGTTTGTGTTGGTAATGCTTATTGCTGCATAGTGTTTCACATTCAAATTTAAATTTATGAATGCATTTAATGAATTTAAATAAAAGATGCAATATGGTTCATTTTTAAACTTTTTTTTTTTTTTGATGAGACATTTTGACATAATGAGCGTAGTTTGTAAAGTGCAAATTAACATTTTATTTGAATTAAGCACTTTAAAATAATTAAACAACTTATCATGTGCTTGTTGCACTGCATTCTGTTTCGCATTAAATTTAAGAAAAATTTTTTTTCTTTTATTTTCATTGCTCAATATCAAGTTATTATAATGTTAATTAAACTAAAACCATGAAAAAATATACCTAATTTTATATACTCGGAATAAAATGTTAACTGAAATAAAATATGACAAAAAAAAATTTCTTTTATTTCAGATATTTCTAAAATACCTCAGTTCGAGGTTTTTTCTTGCTCAATTGACACACAGTTTAATATTCAGGTTTTTAAAAATATTTTTTCTCGTTTTTGACTATTTTGACTTCTCCTCAAACCACCAAAAAAAGTAAAAAAAAATAGTTTGAAAAAGCAAAATATCCGTTTATCTATTTTTTCTTGATATTTTAAATTTTGTCATTTAAACATGGTTTGTTTTCTCCTTTTTGACTCTCATCAAACATGCATAATAAAAATGCATAATAAAAAATCGTCTGAACAGCAAAATAGCAGTTTTCTTCATGCATAATGAAATAAAAACTGATATTTTAATATGATGGGGTATTGAGAAGATCTCAGTCCTTTCTCATCAAACACTCTGAGCTCCTCCACATTCAATTCTAAACTTTAAACACATTACGACTAGCAACTCATTCTTACGGAAATTCAGGAGAAACTTGAAACAGTGAAATAATGCATGACGTGCCGTGAGACATGCCGTGAGTTATTCCTCTGCAATAACTGGGTTTGGATAATAAAATGTGTGTTTTCCTCAGGAAGGGCCGATTATAAACTTCTACGCCACTGCGACGCTTCATAACTTCTGCATGTGGCAGCAGAGTCACAACGTTTTGGACGACAGTCACCCGGGTCATCACGACACGGCGCTGCTCATCACCAGGTGACCTGAGCTTGACCTTTGACCTCATGACCTCTGCCTGCTACAGTGTGCTTCTGTTTGAGCTTGAGCTTTCAGCATAAACACTATTATGGGATGTGTGCTTGTTTCTCAGGGAGGACATCTGCCGAGCAAAGGACAAGTGTGACACGTTAGGTAAGATTTCACACCACTGTCCTGATCTGTTATTTCTGCAGTATGTGTGCGGTATTCAAATGTGCTGCATGCAGCTGGATGAGATACCGTATCCCACACTGCAGCGTACTCAGGTTGGTTTAAAAAATGCAACTTTTATTTATTTTTTGCTGAATTAAACATTAGTGTGGTCATGTACAGCAGTGCTTGTTGCTGCATACAGTTTCATATTCAATTTTTAAATAATTTATTTTTTTACTTTTTATTTGAACAAAGTAAATTTAACTCCCAAAGTATTATTTATTTTTAATGTATTATTTATATTTATTTTTTATTTTTTTTCACAAAAACTGGTAAATGTGAAATATCTTATATGTAAATATTTGTTATTTCTAAATTAATCAATATTGTACATTATTTTTCCCTTTTGATATCATTTGATAGACTGCTCAAAAAAGATTATATATATGTAGATATATATATATATATATATATATATAATACAGTATATACATGGAAATATCACTTATTGACTCTATTAATCAGACTGTCAAAATGTTATTTTATTTTATTATTATTAGTACAAAAAGGTTTGAAAATGTGAAATATCTTTCTAAATGAATCAGTAATTTTAATAATATTTTTTTCTCCTTTTGACTCATTATTTGATCAAATTGCCAGAGGTTTGTTTTAAAATGACCAAATAACTATTTATTTTTCTTGCTGAATAAAACATCAGTGCATGCAGTCTTGTAGGTCATGTTACAATAATGCTTATTGCTGCATACGAGTTAAATTAAGTAATACATTTGATTCATGTTTTGTTTTTAAAATACTATTTTAGTGTTTTTTCTTCTGCTTCTTCTTAATATTTTATTTCTCTTTTTCAAGTTTTTTTCAAAACTAGTTTGAAAATGCAACACACCTGTTTTTGAATATGCTGCTGTATAATCAACTATTTAAAAAATAGTATTTTTTTTGTGGCTCATTATTTTGACTTGTGTGGGGTCACTGAATGGACTGACAGCAGGTTCCTGAAGCAGAACCAGATCCTGCAGAAAGTCTGTCAGCTGTGCTTCATTTAACTGTCATCAGCGTGTCGTATAGGACCAGCCACCTGTGCCGGGCCCCAGCAGGTGTTTAGGGCCCAAAAACCACCAAAAGCATTGGATAATAAAGTCATGCTCTCTCTCAGAGATGGAAACTCGAGTCTGCGACTTGGACTCGAGTCGCACTTAAGTTGCATAAATAGAGGCTTGCGACTTGACTTGGACTCGTGACTCAAGACACTCGTAAAAAACTCAAACTTACTGGTTTTAGAAAAGTTTAGATGGTGTTTTCTTTTCATCTTGCCTCTGTATAATGCATAGCTATTAAAGTAGTGTTCATAACCGCAGCACTGCTTTGTTTACAGCGGCAAACAATAAAACGCTTTATCGCTGCTGTTCCATAAGCGCCACCTGCTGGCAGAGAGTGAATCTGTATTCTCATCCAGCCTGTCTGCTGTTTTGTTTCGTGCAGATATTTTATGCTGTAGCCTATAGTTTCACAAAACTAAAGTCAGACCATTCTGTAATTGCTTCAAATGTTCAAATTATACAATCCAGTTCAGATTAAAAGATGCGCATGCTGCATCTTTGTTTGGATTGTGTTTAAAATACTGTGTTTGCCTCTAATTTTAAATGAAAAGAGCACAGACAAAACTTTAGTTTGTTTGTATGAGATTTCTTTTATTTGTGTTATTCATTTGTGTCCCTGGAGCACAAAAGCAGTGTTAAGTCGCTGGGGGATATTTGTAGCAATAGCCAAAAATACATTGTATGGGTCACAATTATACATTTCTCTTTTATGCCAAAAATGAATGAATGAATGAATGAATGAGCCCTTTATTGTCACTGATCACAGGTACCAGCGAAATCATTAGGATATTAAGTAAAGATCATGTTCCTTGAAGATATTTTGTGAATTTCCTACCATAAATATATCAAAACTTAATTTTTGATTTGTAATATGCATCGCTAAAGACTTTATTTGGACAACTTTAAAGATGATTTTCTCAATATTTTGATTTTGTTGCACCCTCAGATTCCAAATTTTCAAATAGTTGTATCTCAGCCAAATGTTGTCCTATCCTGACAAACCATACACACACAAGCTTATGTATTCAGCTTCCAGATGATGCATAAATCTCAATTTCAGAAAAATTGACCCTTATGACTGGTTTTGTGATCCGGGGTCACATTTGATTGATTGGGGAAAATTTCAGTTTAGTTTTGTTAGTCGACATACTTCAATTTTACAAAGAAATGTGCAGCATTTTGTCTGAGAAATAATAAGGACAATCGTATCCTGAAATCAGTATTTCAAAACTGATTGAGCCTCAGTAACTAGCTGAAAGACCTGTTGCTAAAAACAGAACAAAGACTGGAGACGGGAGTTGGACTCCACTTTAAAGACTTGAGACTTGACTCGCACTTGGACCTCAGAGACTTGTGAACATGTCTGCTCTCTCTTAATGAAGGTCTGGCGGAGCTGGGGACGATGTGCGACCCGTACCGAAGCTGCTCCATCAGCGAGGAGAACGGCCTGAGTGCATCCTTCACCATCGCTCACGAGCTCGGACACGTGTAAGTCGCCCCAAAGACCCTCAAAACGCAATAAAGCCCCGGCGCTTTAAAGGATAAGTGCACTTCCAGAATCGAAATTTCCTGATAATTTACTCACCCCCATGTCATCCCAGATGTTCATGCATGTCTTTCTTCAGTCGCAAAGAAATTAAAGGACTTTGCACACTGCCTCCGAAACTTTCGTCCTTCATAAAAAAATTCGGACCAGGTTCGATTTTCTGCGTTTTCGCATCCGTAGCATGCATTTTGATAGGAAAGGATGACATATACGGAAAAAAAACAGAAAAACGCATACGAAAATGTCGAACTCGGAGTGCAAGGACCTTACCTTTTTTGAGGAAAACATTGCAGGATTTTTCTCCACATAGTGGACTTCAATGGGGATCAACGGGTTGAAGGTTAAAAATGCAGTTTCAATGCAGCTTCAAAGGACTCTACACGATCCCAGCCAAAGAATAAGGATCTTATCTAGCCAAACGATCAGTCATTTTCTGAAAAAAATGAATATTTATCCACTTTTCAACCACAAATTCTCAGCTTGCTCTAACTCTGTCTTTACACATTGCGTAATCCTGTTGGAAAGGTCACGCGCGGTTAGTTCTCCGTCTTAAAAAACTCTCCTCCAACTTTAAAATCATCAGACATCGTTGTTTTACCTTTTTTGTAAAGGGCATGTGACTTTCTTTGCATCTCAGAGCTAGAGCAAGCTAAGCATTTGTGGTTAAAACGTGTATAAATATGAATTTTTTTCAGAAAATGACCGATCCTTTGGCTAGGTAAGATCTTTATTCTTTGGTTGGGATCGTGTAGAGTTCTTTTGAAGCTGCATTGAAACTACATTTCGACCACTGAAGTCCATTATATGTAGAAAAGTCCTGGAATGACATGGGGGTGAGTAAATCGTCAGGAAGTGTGTATTCTGGAAGTGGACTTATCCTTTAATAACAGAGAGCCGTGTTAGTGAGGTTACGTGTAGGAGCTGCGCTTCGAGTCGTGTAAATGAGTGCAGTGTGAAAGAATGACAGATATTCGGCCGCCTCTCCTCCGGAGGGAATTTCTGCGCCGCAGTGGGACGACGAGGACAAACCGCCGCTCAGATTCAGATTTCCGAAAGCAAAGCCTAATCACAGCAAAATAAAGTTACATTTACAGTCTGTCCTCCAGATAATGTTCTTTCTCAGTGTCTTTGTCTCGTTTTCCAGGACAAACATCAAGTGTCATAAATCAAGATGTGTTAAATGCAAAATAACATCAGATAGAATTCAGATAGAATTAAGGGAGTTTATGCTTTTTTGTTGTTGTTGTTGGTATATACACTACCAGTCAAAAGCTTTTAAACAGTAAGATTTGTAATGTTTTTTAAAGAAGTATCTTCTGCTCACCAAGCCTGCATTTATTTGATCAGAAATACAGCAAAAGCAGTAATATTGTGAAATATTTTTACTATTTAAAATAACTGCTTTGTATTTGAATATATTTTAATATGTAATTTATTTCTGTGATGCGCAGCTGTATTTTCAGCATCATTACTGCAGTCTTCAGTGTCACATGATCTTCAGAAATCAGTATAATATGCTGATTTGCTGCTCAAAAAACATTTTTTATTATTATTATGATGTTGAAAACAAAAAAACATTTTTTCAGGTTTCTTTGATGAACAGAAAATTCAGAAGAACAGCATTTATCTGAAATAAAAATAATTTGTAGCATTATAAAAGTCTTTATCAAGGCTGAAAGACTGGAGTAATGATGCTGAAAATTCAGCTTTGATCACAGAAATAAATGACAGTTTAACAGAGATTCACATAGAAAAGAGTTATTTTAAATAATAAAAATATTTCGCAATTTTACTGCGTTTGCTGTATTTTGGATCAAATAAATGCAGGCTCGGTGAGCAGAAGAGACTTCTTTAAAAAACATTAAACATCTTACTGATCAAAAACTTTTGACTGGTATTGTATCTAAACATTGTTAAATCAAAATGCATTTACTTGGGAATCAAAATTACATATAAAGATAAATGATAAGACAAATGATAATAAGAGTCATGCTTTAAGAAAAAGGGTATCAGAAAAATAAACTTGTTTTCTCTTTGGATTAAGTTTATTTTTCTGACCCCGAAGTCTTAACTTAGTTTTGATGCATTTTTGTTTTTCAGGAAACAAGACTTACTATTTTATGTCATTTTACTTCTCAGGTAAATGAATCTTAATATGAATCTTAATTTAAGTATGTTTAGATATTTGGACTGGAAAACTAAAAAACAAGGCTCAGTAAGAAAATTATTTTCACAGTGTGTCACATTTTCAAAGTAATTTTGTTTCTTAAGTAAATTCATGTTGATTTTAGACGTTAAAGCAAGACAAAAATACTAAGAATGAACATTTTTTGTAGTATTTTTGTCTTGTTTTCCAGCACAAATATGTAAACATTCATAAATAAAGATACATTTACTTGAGTAGCAAAATTACAAGATATAGATTCTTTTCTGAAAAATGCATCAAAATTAAGTGAGTTTTTGCTTAAAACAAGATCAGTCAGAGGTTATTCAGATCCATTAGGAACAATTCACGAGTCTTTAACGCTGGTACATGACTCCAGTAGGCTGTAACATTTCATCTTTCATTTGTTTCATATCCGAAAATCCTTTTATTTTGATGCAATGCAGAAGATCTGGCATCTCACTTTCTCTCTCCAAAACTCGACATTGACAAGCTGTTTGACTCCGTAGAGCAAGACAAGACTTTTCTAAGAAATAGTTCATCTAAAAATGAATCTTTTGTCGTCGATTTGTCATCATGTTGTTCCAAACCTGCTCTTTCCATGCAACAAAACTGGATATGGACCAGGTCTAAAAAATGCCAAAACATTTCTATAAAAGTGTAATAAAAGCAGTGTGAATATTGTCCACTGAAGAAATGGGGTTTGAATGATTTAAGTGTGAATAAATGATGAGAGAAGATTAATTTTTTGCTCAAGCTCTTTACATGAGCGACACAGATGTTCATGAACTGAAACCGATTCGGACAGCAAAAGTATTTCACGAATGTAACATGTGAAATGTGTTTTAACGTGCGGAGGAAGCCTCACAGATGGAGTCTGAAGGATGTGCATCAACACAGCTGCGTTCCTCGTCGTGCTGTAGCTGTCGTGTGTCTGATTTCACAGCTGTTTCTGGACTCTGACATCAGATTCGCCTCAATGCAGCTTTTATTTTAAGATTTTATTGCTGGACTCTTCCTGTCTGTAATAAAAAGAGGTTTCATGTCCTGTTGACAGTCGCACATATTACAGCATTGACACAAAATTATGGTAAAAAATATAAAAAATGTAATAGTGACTTTTTGACTTTTTATACACAATATATAACACAATTCAAAGGAAAAATGTTGTAATTTCGTAATTACAAAATTACGACGTTTTTTCTTTTCTCGGAAATCTGAATTTTCATTGCATGATTTTGAGTTTTTTCTCGGAATTCTAAGTTTACATCGTGCAATTTAGATATTTTTATTTTCTCGGAATTATGTATTCACATCTCATAATTTTTAGATTTTTTTCTTGGAATTCTGAGTTTACATCTCGTAATTTTAAAGTCTTTTTTTTTTTATTCTGAGTTTACATCTCAATTTTTTTCTGAATTCTGAGTTAACATCTCGTAGTTCTGACTTTTTTCTCGGAATTCTGAATGTACATCTCGCAATTTTGAGTTGTT
Source organism: Sinocyclocheilus anophthalmus (assembly GCA_018155175.1). Lineage (NCBI taxonomy): Eukaryota > Metazoa > Chordata > Actinopteri > Cypriniformes > Cyprinidae > Sinocyclocheilus > Sinocyclocheilus anophthalmus. The sequence continues at coordinate 162,955 of JADLZN010010721.1, forward strand.
TTCTTGGAATTCTGAGTTTACGTCTCGTAATTTGTAATTCTTTTTTTTTTTTTTTTGGAATTCTGAGTTTACAGCTGAATTTTAACTTTTTTCAGAAATCTGAGTTTACGTCTCGCAATTTTGAGTTTTCTCAGAATTCTTAGTTTACATCTCATAATTTTGAGTTTTTTTCTCGGAATTCTGAGTTTACATCTCGCAATTCTGAGTTTATATTTTGCCCTCAAAATTCTGAATTTACATCTCGCAATTTTTACTTTTTTCTTGGAATTCTAAGTTTACATCTTGCAATTTAGATATTTTTTATTTTCTTGGAATTCTGAGCTTACGTCTCGCAATTTTGAGTTTTCTCGGAATTCTGAGTTTACATCTCAGAATAAAACATATAATCAGCTACATATAATAATAAAAAAAGTTATTCAACTTTCTTCCCCCACAATTCAGACTTTTCTCAGACTTGCAAGTAAAAAAAGTCAGAATTGCTTTTTTAATTTTTTTTGTTCCGCGGAGGAAATAAGCTTCCATACACAATACCGTGGTCCTACTATGTGCCATTCTTTGAGGTATCTTAAAATAATTATAGCTTTTGAATATGGTAATGATGCTATTTATCCAGTTACCATGCTATGATCATATAATTTTACCATGATACAATTGCAGTACTTTCATATTTCTCATATCCTCATATGTGGAAGTGCAGAAACAAATGTCCTGAAGTGTTTGTGAGAAGCATCTGCTGAACTGTATGTTGTGTGTGTTTCAGGTTCAACATGCCTCATGACGACAGTCCGAAGTGCCGCGAGGCGGGAATCAAGCATCAGTACCACGTCATGGCCCCGACCCTCAACTACGACACCAGCCCCTGGTCCTGGTCCAAATGCAGCCGCAAATACATCACGGATTTCCTGGAGTAGGTGCTCAGTTACATCTGCCATAAGTTCAATCTACTCTGGATCCGTTTATATGAATGAGATTCCAGTTAAAGTCCCATTGCACATTTTTAATGAAAGTACAAGTCTGTTTGAAAACGTTTGTTATTTAACAGCAGGAAATTAAAGAAAATCCAGCTTAAGTTGGAATCTGGTTTGGCATGGTTTATAGTTGGTTGGAGATGGTTATTAGTTTGGTTAAACAGTGTTATTTTTAGTATTATTTACATGGTAGTTTAGTATTTTGTTTTAAAACATTTTTTCATTCTATAATATTTATTATACAACTCATTTTTTATATTTCATTTTAATTTAAGTTTGGAGTAAATATGTTGTGTCATTTTTATTAGTTTTATATTTATCTTTGTTTTTATTTCAGTTGTAGTTTTAGTACTTTTAGTACTTAAACTGGCAACATTTTCTTTTTATTATCTAATATTTATTTTTTATTTTATTTCAACTTTACTTCAATTACCAAAATTGATTTTTAATAGTTTTAGTTTTAGTTTACAATAACAACACTGTATTTTATTTTGGGTTGGGCTAATAATTAATTAAATCCTTAAAAATGCATCATAAATAACTAATGCTTAAATAATTTTTTAAATAAAAAAAAATAAAATATTTTAGTATTTATAATATGTAGTACACAAAATATGATTTTAATATATATGTTAACCTAAAATCACAGAAGGGTTTTCAAGTAAATATTCTACATCTACGGATTCGGCGACAAAAAAAAAAAAACCCAAAAAAAGAAAAACCTTGGGAATCCCTGGTACATATGAATGAAATTCCCATTCCAGATTTGTATTCACAGTATTTAAAGCAGCCCGTTTTAAAACATTTCTCACTCGGCTGTATGGAAAATCCCATTAGTTTAGTTAGTTTAGGTGATTGAACAATTGGTCTTGGTCAGCTGGTTGGAAGGGAACTGGATTATCTGGTCAATGCAGCTGCTGTGACGTGGTTTTCCCAGCAGGCCGTTGGTGTTTTGCATGTCAGTGTGCTAATATCAGATGTCAGCGCAGTGGTTTTTAAGTTAAACTGAGCTCTGAGCAAATCCTCAACAGGTCACGCTCCTCAGAGCTCAAAATTGCACTTCCCCTTTGAGAGCAGCTCTTCCTGTCCCGCTCTGGTCTGAGTCTGTCTGCTTTCTCTCTGGGAGCCGGACAGTCATTTAGTCGCTGGCGTTCTTGGCCCCTCGGCAGATGTAACCCGGGGCGACGGCTCATTGAGGGGTCCGGAGCGGAAGGAGACGCAGCTGAAGGGCTTCGCTGTAAGACAGGAAGTGTCAGTTATAATTAGATTCTCTCGGGACGTGACCCTTTGATCTCGTCTGCGCTCCAGTGGCTCCAGCAGCCAAAGGCCTGCGGATCAGGGTCAGGGTCGTGGATCGACAGCTTACGCAGCCTAGAAGAAACTCACAAGGTTTAGGACTGCAAAGAAAGACAATGAAACTGTTTACACGTATGTACACCTACCGTTCAAAGTTTGGGATCAGTAAGATTTTTTATTGTTTTTGAAAGAAGAATCTTATGCTCATCAAGGATGCATTTTATTTGATCAAAAATACAGTAAAAAATTTAATATTATTGTGAAATATTATATAGTGATGTAAAATAAATTAGAGTTTTGTTCACTGTTTATTTATTTAATTCTATTTTAATGAGTATACAATTTATGATGTACAATAGCATATGAATTTTCAGCAGTCATTATTCCAGTTTTCAGTGTCACACGATCTTTCAGAAATCATTCTAATATTCTTATTTATTATCAGTGTTGAAACTGTTGCTGCTTCATATTTTTTTTGGAAGCTGCGATACTTTTTCAGGATTCTTTGATGAATAAACAGTTCAAAAGAACAACACTTATTTGAAATATAAATCTTTTCTAACAATATACACTACCTTTCAAAAGTTTGGGTCAGTAAATTTTTATTCTTTCTTTTTTTTAAAGAAATTTAAACTTTTATTCAGCGAGGACGTGTTAAACTGTTAAGAAGTGACAGCAAAGATTTATATAGTTAGAAAATATTTATATTTTAAATAAAAGCTGTTCTTTTTAACTTTTTAATCATAAAAGAGCGCAAGTTTCCAGAAAGTTTGTCGCCAACATTGTTAATTCTAATAATAAATCAGCATATTAATGATTTCTGAAGATCATGTATGCTTTATACTGGAGTAATGATGCTGATGGACATTCAGCTTTGCATCACATGAATAAATTATATTTTAAAGGATATTAAAATAGAAACCATTATTCTATATTGTAATAACATTTTGCAAGCCTAGTACTGTTTTGTTTTACTGAATTTTGATCAAATAAATGCAGCCTGATGAGCAGAAGAGACTTCTTAAAAACATTAAAAATCTTACTGATCCCACACTTTTGACCGGCAGTGTGTGTAATTATTAATATTATCTATATAACTATGAAGATATATTATTTAGTCATTTACTTTTTTTTTTAAATTACATTTTCCTGTTTGTATGTGTTAAATGATTATCGGTGTATTATTTAAAGAAAAATAAGCATCCTGTTTTTGTTTTTTGACTTTGCTTATTGTTTACATCTCCATAATGGGATATTTTAACTAGTAGTGAGTTGGTTCATGAACATTGTTTATGTTGAAATGGTTTTAAAACCAATTTTCGTTCTGAAACATTAATTTAAAAGTAGAAAACTAATAGTATTTTTCTTTCTTGTAAAATCTCTATGATCTTTATTTTATTAACACCTTTGACATGTAATTTTTTTCCACCATAGGGCAGTTTTTGTAAATGCGGTTTTTTATAATTTCGGTAAATTATTTTTTTTGGAATTTCTTCTGTTTGTTGTTCCTAATTATTTTTTCTGTTCCCTAAGCAATACAACACTTGCCACGTAAAAAGGTTTGTGCTCACTGTTTATGTTGCTTTATTAATAATAATAATAATTATTATTTTTATTAATATCAAGTGCTTTTGTTGCTAGTTTCAATCATTTGTTAAATGGTTTGTGGACACCATTTATATTTACTTTAGGACCGTTTTTTTAATATCAAGTGCTTTTGGCTGATAGTTTCAGTAATTTCTTCTATAGGAGGACAATTGTATTGCACAAATGTTGCTTTTTCATAGCTCAGGAGACTTATTGGAGTTAGATATTTTTGAGAAGTGTGACATATTGTTGAGATGTCCTCTGAAACGCTAGATTATTTGGGTGTGTTTTTCTCAGGAGGAAAGCAGCAGACTCTGTTTGCTCTGCTCGTAATCTCATTGCTTTGAGAAAATGCTGACATTTGTGTTGTTTCTTTTCTGAATTGAAAGGTTTGATCAAAAACAGACAGACAGTGCATTAGAGGAAAGCATATGCATTTGCTACAGGAGCTCTGGTCATTGGTGGGAAAAGCAATGTAAAGTGTTGAAAGTCGTCCAGAACCGCTCAAGTGCATCTGTGTTTTGACTGAACCTCAAGAGCTCTTCAAGACTCAACACTCTCCTGTGAGGAGATTAAAGAGAAAAAACACTGCATGCACACACATTTGATCCGGCTGGAAGACCCTCGGATTAATCAAAACAACTCATTTGCACATTATTGTTAGTGGCTGTGAGTTTTTAATCTATTAATGACTTCTCAGAATCCCAAAGCAGTTTAAGTTAATGTGTTTGATTATTAACCCTGTTCACTCGGCTGTACAATACTATACAAAACTGTGATGGAGTATTTGTATTTTTTTTGCATTGGAAAAATCAGCTTGTTACTGGAAGATCTGCGATTTTGGAAACAAAATCAAATTCCATTTTCTTGTCATTTTTCCACTCCGTGACCTACAGGGTCCACAAACGCATGCAGACGATTGGAGAAACCCGCTAGCTCTGTACGCATGACGCTTCTCTTTGCATAAAAGGGGTCATATGATTCTACGTGCACTTTTACAAGTTGTTTTAAACTTAAATGGTGTTTTGGCATTTTGTGTAAACAACCACCTATCTGATAAACATCCACCCAGTGTTTTGTTTATCTGCTCAAATCGAGCCGATCTCAGATGCCTGTCTGTGTGACGTCACACAGACAGGCCCCTCCCACGATAGTTTGATTGACAGTAGCGTTTCAGCACAGACGGGACTGGTGTCTTACCTTAGACCCGCAATGAGTGAGCTGTCATCAGTCCGCCATAGTTTCACCGCCGGAGGAGATGTAGACAAGAATGACTCCTAAGCGATCGAGGTGTTCTGTTGCTGGATGTAATAATCAACATAGCAGTCATCATTTACTCCCGATATCTGACCGCTGAAGACGCAGTGGATTGTTCCTTTCTGAGGGCATGCCCCGGCCCCCCCCCCCCGATCTACATAAATGCGTCTGTGTTCGCGCGAATCATTCGTGATCCAGCTTCACCTACAGAAGAAGTGAGTGTAATGTTTTGTAATGAATCTTTGCAAATCGCCTTTCCTAGTAATGTGCTAATTAGCAAGTTTCACGATGAATGCGGCTAAAGTAAACAGTCTCTCTGAGAGCAGCTTGGAAAAGAGGGGCGGAGTCAGCAGAGCTCATTAACATTTAAAGGGAAATGCTACAAAAACGGCTTGATCTGAAAAGAGCTGTTTTGACAGGGTAAAAAATGTGTTTTTTACACTACCATTGAGATATTTTAACCAAAACTATGTTACAGACTTTTCATTAAGAGCCTAAAGAATCATATCAACTTGTGGAAAATGGGCATCCTATGATCCCTTTAACGCTCAGTCTGTCAGACGCTCACTGAGGCTTTTAGAAGCAGCAGCTGAATGTCTTGAGAAATGAGAAGCGTCTCACAATACTCACAATATATCAAATCCCTCTGGAGCTGCACCAAAACTTCACTTCACTAATGAAAATCAGGCCGGTTGACCTTTGGTTATACTGTTGCTCGCTCAGACACGCTTTACAGGACGTCCCATAGAAGTTGTGGTAAAAAAATAAAAGTATATTATTCATAAGTGGGCTAGAATGACGTCTTTAATCAGTCATCTGCACATGGAGATGGTACTAATGCCATGGTACTGAATGATTACTGTATTTATATACCATGATATTTACTTGTTTCTCCAAGCTACCATGATACATGTCCAAAAAACCTTCAATAATAATACGTCTGAGTCATTTTCCTTAATAAACTCACTTTAGCAACCCGCCCAAATGATCTCCAGGTGTGGACTTCATGTCTGTGCCAGAAAGGCGCAGCCTGACCTGAACTCAAAGAAACCTGACGGCACTTTTTCTAGAAAGTAGCTTGGTATTATCAGGTTTTTGGACATGCATCATGGTAAGTTCCTTGGGAGTACCACAATAAATACTAGGGTATATAAATAGTGTCTTTATGGGATAGTTCCTGCAAAAATAATCTTTCTGGCATGATTTATTCACCCCTCGTAAAGTCTGTTTTAAAATGATTGTCATTTGTCTGCAGGAAAATCCAGAAAATCCAGCCAGTTTGAAATGGTTTCTAGCTGGTTAGATATGGTTATTAGTTGGTTTAGGCATGTTATTTATATACTAGTGTACTGTTTATTAATGTTTTGAACTAGCTTTTATTTTTATATTTTCAGTTTACATTTTAATTTGCTAGTGGAGTAATTTCTTAGAATGTTTTGAATTCGCTTTATTTTTATAATTTTCATTTTTTGCTTTGATGTTAAGGTTCATACAATTTTTTGTTTCATTTAGTTTAGTAATTTTTGGTTCTGTGCCTTTTATTTTTATTTATTAATTTATTTATTTAGGTTTTTAGATATCTGTAACTTATTTTATTTCAGTTTGCTGCTAAGGCGATATTTACTTTAAGTTTTTTGTGTATAGTCAATATTTATTTTTGTTTTATTTATATACTAGTGTACTATTTATTAATATATTGAATTAGCTTTTATTGGTATGTTTTTGGTTTTCCATTTTAAGTTCTATTATCGTATTTATTAATATTTGGAATTAGCTTTTAATTTTATATTTTCAGTTTTCATTTAAATTTTGCTCATTAATTTAGTTAGGTTTCGTAATTTTTTATGTCCTTTGTCATTCATTCATTCATTTAGATTTTTAGATATCTGTAATTTGCTTTATTTCAGTTTAAGTACTTCAACCTAAATTTATTTATTTCAGTTTGCTGCTAAGGCAAGATTTCAAACTTTCATTTACATTTTTTAACTTTAAGTTTTCAATCTATAGTCAATATTTATGTTCATCAATATTTATGTTTTATTTTATTTCAGCTTTATTTCAAATAACAAAAAATAAACTGAAATAAATAAGTAAACTGTCAAATTAAACTGAATGCATTTATTATAAAACAAAAACATTCAAATAAAACAAAATATTTAGTTTGTTTAGCTGCACGTTAACCAACATCAGACTACCATGAACATGCAAATGTGTTGGTAAATTATTAAAAAAATAATTTAAAATCTCAGGTGGAACTTCACCCCCGTGTCTTTCCAAACTGGTAAGATTTTCTTTCTGTTGTGAAAAGATATTTTGCGAAATTTATATATATATATACAGTATATATTAGTGGGTTCCAATGGGGATTGAACCCAACATTCATCAAAATATGTGACCCTCGACCACAAAACCAGTCATAAAGGTCCATTTTTTTAAATTGAGATTTATGCATCATCTGAAATCTGAATAAATGAGCTTTCCATGATGTATGGTTTGTTAGGATAGCCACACATTTTGGCTGAGATACACTATTTAAAATCTGGATCGGGAGTTGCAAAAGAAAATCCTAATATTGATAAAATCATCTTTTAAAGTTGTCAAATTAAGTTCTTAGCAATGCATATTACTAAACAAAAATTAAGTTTTGATATATTTACGGTAGGAAATGTACAAAATTGTAACATGGTCTTTACTTAATATCCTAATGGTTTTTGGCATAAAAGAAAAATGTATAATTTTGACCCAAACAATGTATTGTTGGCTATTGCTACAAATATACCCCAGCGACTTAACACTGCTTTTGTGTTCCAGGGTCACATATCTTCTCAGCGTTCACAAACTTTCTGTTTTGGATGAACTGGCTCTTTAACTCCTGTTCATGAGCCAATTGTCCAGTGTTTTGCGGTTCTAATCATGCGAAAAGAGCCTGAATCACATGCTCACACTCACTTGAGCGGTTTAACTTTTGTTTTTTTTGTGAGATACTTGGAGATCTGACGGTCTCAGTTTACTGTAATCTTATCGCTCTTTGCTTTGCAATGGCATGAAGGGTTTCTGTCAGCCTCAGTCTTGCTGATTTGATGAACTCATAACTCAAACTCTCACGAGCTGATGGCGAGGTGCGGAGAGACGAGAGCATACTGCGCTGTCATCGTTACTCTGATGGATAAATGAGTCCCGCAGAAGGATGCATGCACCTCAAGTAGTGTCCGTTTTCCTCCTCGTAAAGACAAAGGTGTCTTGTAGGGTGTGTGGAGTGGGAGTGAAGGGTGAGCGAGGTAATGAGAGGACTAAATCAGCTGACGCAGGTGTTTAGTCTCAAAGCCAAGGACAAATTGAACCAGCAACATCAACAACTCACGTAATTACATCACACGGCTATTCTGAGCCCCGATTTCCGTTCTCCCTTGCAGAAAGCTGAGTTGGCTAATGGAGAAAGGAGGTTTATTTTGTTCTCTCTCTGGCTGAAAGAGCCATTCAGAGACGTTAAGCCCAACAATTCAATGAGCTCCAATGTGGTGCCCTGCTCTTTTGTAACTCCTTTATGCGTTTCAAAGGAAGGGTGTGGTGGGACGTATATGTCATGATGTTGTTGAAACGTTGGTTTTGGCACCGTTGAGTTGATTCTTGGAGACCCAGCATTGTTAAACAGCACTGTCTTTACTAGGGTGAAATGCAGCCTTTGTGTTGGCTGAGGTCCATTCAATCAGTTACTCGCAGGTAACAAAGCAGACCACCCACCGCTGCCTCCATATTACACTTGACCTTCAGACGCCAGGTGAAATCAGAAAGACTGCATTCATAATTATCCATTGCGAGTTGATGCATAAAACACTAAATGCTTTACAATAGTACTTCCTCCAGGCTTCTGAGGATGAAGAAACCCACCTGAAGCTATCGCTAGAGTTCTCCTTGATGAATATGTTGATATCTGTTTTTTTTTCTTTTTAGCACTGGTTATGGTGAATGTCTCCTGGACGAGCCTTTGGGGAGGATGTATAACCTTCCCAGCCAGCTTCCAGGTCAACTCTACAATGCCAACCGGCAGTGTGAACTCATGTTCGGCCCCGGCTCCCAAGTCTGTCCGTTTATGGTATGACATCTAAATCTACTTCCACCACGCATTAGCTATGTTTCCGTCACCCTCTTTTAATACGCATTTTGAAGTATCGCATGAGAAACGAGTGATGGAAACACCAAACTTTGAAAAAAATATCCCTTAATTCGCAAAAAAGTTTTTACGCTCACTTGAGGCGGTTTTTGTCTTGTGCGAAAAAGGGTTAATGCGAATAATGGGAGATGGAAATGCAATTGGTGAATAAATTCCTCCAAGCACATCAAAAAAGTCATGTGATTTGCGTCATGGGATGTATGGTTATTCTGAAATCCCGAGCAAATATGTCATCAAAGTATTGAAAAAAAAAAATCTGTATAATAGTCTTACACGACTGCGTTCCCAAACAACAGGCATCCACCTCCAAAAGCAATGACAGCATTTATTGTGTTTCGTCTGCTCACTCTGAGGCGCAAGTAATTTATTATATATGAAAATGATTATATTCAGTGGCTTCTCCTATTTTCTTAGTGATATTTAGTGCCAGTTTATCAGGAAGTGGGCGGGGCTAAACAGGCAGTGAGGTCGATCTTCTACTGCGGAGGCGGTGCTTATCCACACTATTACATCATAGTACTCTATGATGTAATAGTGTGGATAAGCACAGCCTCCGCAAGCTGTTGTTTTGGCAGACTGGCTTTAATATAAGCTGTTTTTAGTCTAACGAGAAAGTTTTGAGTTCTGAACTTACAGGATGTTTTTAATAGTACAATGACCTCTTATACTGTATGTCAAAAAGATCAAGGGAATTTTGGTTTCTCAGTTCATGACCCATTTAAAGGGGACATCAGGTGCATTTGCATATAATATGTGTTAGTGTAACCCCTCTCTCCCGGGTCCTCATCGCCATCGTTCTTGTTCCGAGTGGGTCTCGAACCCGTTTGTCCGGCATGGGAGGTGGACGCACTAACAAGGGTTACTACCTACTCGGTGGCCTCCGTTACCGCACCCCCCTAAGCCTCACTCCCATCCGGGCCACGGCACCAATGCAAAAGGTCTAATGGAAAAGGGTTTTTTGTTTTACACACCATTGGGAAATTTAACCAAAGTACATTGCAGAACATTTCATGAAGGCCCTAAAGAATCATACCAACTTGTTTAAAACGGGCATCCCCTTTAACGACTCATCCCTGTTAACAAGAGATCCTAAAACAAGGTTCCTTTGTACATTAGTCCATCATCGTTTTGGGAGGCCGTTTAGTCATTTAACGAGGGAATACCAGAACTGTTTCTTTAACCCCCTGTTCAGTTCTCCCATTGTTCATCTCTTCTTCTGGTCTCTGAGTTCTTGCAGTCTCAAGACTTGTTTAGCTAACCATCTTAATCCATTGTCCATACAAGCAACTTAAAGGGATAGTTTTGTTTAAAAATTTAAATTACCCATGATTTACTCACCCTCAAACCATCCAAGGTGATATGACTTTCTTCTTTCAACGAATAACCATCCGAGTTATGTAATTAAATTAAATTATTAAAAAATGTCCTGTCTCTTCCAAGCTTTATAATTGCAGTGAATGGCTGTTGAGATTTTGAAGCCCAAAAAAGTGCATAAATCCATCATAAAAGTGCTCCACACGGCTCTCAGGGGTTAAGGCCTTGGGGGGGCAAACTTATATACTTAATCTCTTGCTTCACTAACTTTCGTATGCACGTTCATGAGAAAGTAGCATTCCAGGATGATGTTGCGTCAGTTTGATATTATTCTTACACAAAATCATCGCTTCTCTGCGGAAGGCATTTAATAACCCCCGGAGCCGTCTGGAGCACTTTTTTATGATGTATGGATTCAGTTTATTGGTCTTCAAAATCTCAACAACCATTCACTGCCATTATAAAGCTTGGAAGAGCCTGGACATTTTTTTTATATATAACTCAGATTGTATTCGTCTGAAAGAAAGTCATGTACACCTGGCTTGAGGGTGAATAAATCATTTGGGGATTTAAATTTTTGGGTGAACTATCCCATTAACTGTATTTTAGATTGTACCCATATCAAGAAAACTCTCGAGTACTTGAGTAGGGTTAAATTTACCAATGTTCAAGTCATTATTTCCCCAGTTTTGACTGAAATGACTTTCGTCGATTGCAGAAACAGTGCAAGCGTCTCTGGTGCACCAGTGCGGAGGGCGACCATAAAGGATGTCGTACGCAGCACATGCCACTCGCTGATGGGACCGAATGTGGCTATGGAATGGTAAGACACTTTCCCTACGCTTTCATGCCTGTGTTTTTGTCTGGCGGTTAGTCGTGCGTTAAACTGAAATGTCAAAGCTGATGAGGATGGTAATGTGAGCTTGCGTAGCTGGTTTCCTTCTTGTCCGTGACATTAGCTGCCTAAACACAGAATCAGGTTCATTGAGGGGTATTTATTTAATCCCACATGACTGTAAAAGAAAACCCTCCAGTTCTTCATGAAATCCCAATATAGTGTGTGTAGTACTGGAATGGTGTGTTCACACCAAAAGTGAAGCGAATATTTGAAACACGTTACTCACTCTAGATTACTCACGGGATATTTTTCACGCACGAATAAAAACATAAAAAACATTTTCTGATACAACCGGACGTGTCAAACTGGACATGTCAATAAGCTCTTCGCTGATTGGCTAGCGCGACAACACGTCATGCAAATTTTCTGCTCGTGTTCACATTTTTCAACTTATGCAACAAAGGCATCGCCCAATTCACATCTGTTTGTAATCTACTCACGCTAATAATTAATTTTGCTTTTGATGTGCACACACCATAAGTGTTGCGATGCCTTTCACTTGTTTTCTTTCACTTCTCGATTGCTATGCTAATTAGCCGCATTTAGTTCACTGCTGCTCGATCTTTGAGAACTGAGATCCGAGGTGAAGTATCAAGCCTTTGAAACCGAACGCCACCCGCGGATCACCTTGTTGTGAACCCGTGACCCCCAAACCTCTTTACGACGCGGGTGAGTGGGTCACTGGTCAGGGAGTTTTAGAGAGTGTTGGGTTTAGACCAACACAAAAGACGCTGCAGAAGGAGGGGGTCCGTTTCTCCTTCATTTTAACAATTTAAGTACAGGGAAACTTCTAGAACAAAGCTTTCTGAGTGAATCAAATGTTAACAGAGATGGGCAGTATGCAATCAGGCTAGTGGCTGGGAAAGCAGAAACCTTTCTCAATCTCATTAACTGTGGGACTGCCGTGCAGTACGTGAAGCCCTGAGGAGGAAGGAGAGCGAGCAGCGTTTGTTGGTTGTTCTCACATCGGCTGATTAAAGCCACAAGGGCATGAAAGAGTTCATGTCAGTGTTAAGCTTCATTACTCATTAGTGAAACAGACCTCCCGTTTTAACTAGCGCTTCACATCTATTAATACTCTAGCATTATTCCTCCAGCTCTGGTGACTGTAATGGTTTATGAGAGCAGTGTTAGTTCAACTAAACATCCCTACATAAAGAACATAAATTAATTTATATGAAAATATTATTTGGGGAGGAATTATCTTAAGTTTCTCAACTGGATTAGCTTCAGGAACTAGATTTTACATTAGACGGTGATTCAACACAGAGCCACAATTATGTATCATACATAAGTAAACAAAAGTGACAAAACAAAAGTATATATATAAATTATTTTATAAAACTGATTTTATTATTTTATTATTAAATGATGATGAAATATTGATTTATTTATGCCTTGAGTTCTGCTAGTTTCATACTCTCAGCTACCAATTTTTCATCTCATAAAAATACATTCTAATTGGAACAAACCATGTTTATATTTGTTTGAAATCATATTTAATGTCATCTGGGTCATATTTTCTATTATTTTAGTTTTATTCAAAGTCAACAAGTGCATGTTGGCACCTGTGTAATTTGACAGGCTACTACCAAGTGACAGATGAATTTGAGAATACATGAACAGAATACATGAGAAATGTTTCTTAATTTTCATGTTTTTATTTTGCTTCCCAAACTCTTATATTGTATAACTGGTTAATTCAGAACTGAACTGGATCGTGGTCCGTTAGTTTAGAAGCGCTGTTATGCATCATGGTGAGCGAAATAGTTACTGCGTGACTCTTTACAAAAACAGGGACACAAAGGGTCTTTTTTCTTGGGCTTCTACCCCTCGTGGCCCCTGCACCTTTGTTTGTGGTGCTGAGTTCCTGGTGTCACCTCCTCATGGGGCCGTTTGAAGTGGCAGAAGTTGAAAGAAATGCAGCTCTCTGTCTCGGCTCACCTGCCTGTCTCGAGCTCTTTAATGTGGGAAGGTCCTCACGAAGGCTTGTTCAAAATGTCTTTTTCTGTCTCTCTTCTCTCTCATTTATCTCCAAACGTTGGCTCGTTTGATCCCGTTTGAGCTTGTAAATGGACCACTATGTAAATAAACGCTGGTAATCATCAAACACATGAGCTCTAGTGGAGATGCAGAAAAGCGACGTTAGGATCAGACCGTAATTGCTTTGATTCTTTGCGGTTTCCCCCTCGTTCCCTCGGCCTCTCTATGTCCTCGATTCCCTCTTCTGTCTTGCAGGGCACTGGAGTGAGTAATGTTGTCACATGACCCCAGCGGCCTGTCTGTCATCCGGCTCAGTGAGCCCTGCGCTAACGAGGGCATCCCATTACTTGCCATCTATAAGTACCAACACCTCCCTCCTCCCTCCCTCCCTCCTAACTCGATGGTTAACGGAGTCCATTTATTGGGACAGAATGGTTATATCCCAATAAAGATGCTTGTAAGTGAAGTCATGAATCATAGTGAATCATAATTGTGCTTGCATTCAGTTTGAAACACCTGGGGTTGGAGAATTTCTTTTGGATCCCAACGTCCCAATTAGGTTTCTTAACTTGCTTAAAGCTGCAGTCCGTAACTTTTTTTTGGTTAAAAATGATCCAAAATAAATTTTTGAGAAAGTACATAACCAGTACATAATCCTTACTTTAGCCCGATTCACAACAGTAAGCAAATAATAATGTTTTCTAATTCGAGTGGTACTGGTTGGAATTCACTGGAAATTTGAGCATGCTGCCACGTCATTACGTCACGCCTGTAAACATAAAGAAGTTGTCCCGGCTTGTAGGCTATATCGCACGTGAGGATCCAGCAGGTGGCGGATCAGTAAGGCTTTCTCACATCAGCTGGACTCGAGAAACTTATTTGGCTAAGCTAGCGCTCGTTGTTAAGAGATCCCCCTATTGGTAGCGCGAGTGTGTAAAGCGTTTTTTTTTCCTCAGTGGTCAGAACAAAGTGGCTAGATCATGTGACTACTGGTCCGATGACAATCTGTGTGAAAATTATCATCTTAAGTGTGATTCCGAAGTACAGTCATCCACCAGTGAGGTGACTCCCAGCCAAACATCAAACATAGATCATCACGTGCGGGACGCCGTGCGGTGCACAACCTACACAAAGAATGCTATTCCGAAAATAAGAATTGATGGTTTCAAACAGAGATGTGGCGACAAGAGGCAAAACTTACAGACTGAGCTTTAACAGCACACTTACATAATATTGGTATACGAATGATCTCTAAACTTCGTTTTCATTATGGGAACTGGGGGGAAAGGGCAGGTTGCTTTTGCGTGAAGTAGGGTAAAGCGATAGTTCACTCCGGTCGTAATTAAAATGTTGATAATTTTACTCACCCCCATGTATCCAAGATGTCGGTACGGTCTCTTAGTCGAACATAATTTAATGGATTTTGAGGAAAACATTGAGGATTTTTTCCACATCGGGCTCAATGGGGAAAGGGTTGAAGGTTAAAAAATGCATTTTCAATGCAGACAAGGCCGACACGATCCACAGCGGGAATCAGGGATATCAGCGAAATAAAAAAATGAAAGGGATAACTTTTTACCACACTGCTCATTTGCCTCGATGACCTCATGGAAGTACGTAATCACGTTGGAAAGGGCACACGTAGGTACGCCCCATTGTACAAAAGCGAACGTGCAGACAGTCAACAAAGGTTAAAACAACAATTGCAGACAATTTTTGAATTGGAGGGAAACGAGATGGAGTTGCATGTGTTTCCCACGTGATTACGCAATGTTGAAGCGTGGATGCAGACTTAGTGCAAGATGAGAAATGTGGTTAAAAGGGAAGTGACGGGGTAATGCGCTAAAAATTCAACTTTGAACATGAAAGTAATTTATAAAATATATTCTATAAGAGAAAGCAGTTTTGTAAATAGTAAATATTTCACAAATATTAAGCTTTGCTGTATTGGAAAATAGAATGCAGGGTTGGAGCAGCGAGCTTCTTTGAAACAAACATAAAACCTCTACTGTTCAAAAACTGTTTGAGGTAGTGTACATTGAATTTTTTAATCAAACATGTAAATTTATATCGGGCCAAGAGTGGCGATCTCAGCAACAAATATCACTCCAATAACTATTTTGTCGCAAGTGAACGTTTTAGCGCAGTCGGAGCCCTGATAAAGGTTGAAAGGAACTACCTTTCTAGATACTGGCAAACAGCAACAACTCATTGGGAACTAAGAGACCGGGCCGCGACAGTACTAGAGTCTCGCTGGAACACCATGCAGATTATGCAGGAGAAGTGCAGCGATCCACATGGAGAAAGGAAACGAGCTGACTAGGAACGCCAGCCAAGACGGAGAGCGACGGCCAACACATTCGCCAAATTACAAGACTTCAGTTCTTTTTCTCAACGCCTGCGAAGAGGAAAGGTTGAAGGTTCTGCTGAGCGACAGCGGGTTAGGCAACAAGCGTGGTCTATGGTCCTCAGACATGAAAGCTTATTGGAAGAGGAACACTGAATACAAGCACAAATTATGATTGATCATTCCAAGCATTCTTGATGGGGCTGTACCATTCTGTCCCCCCACCAAACGAATCTCTAACCAGGCTAGTTCCATGTTTATTAAGCATAGTCGCCACTCCAACTAGGGGCCCCTGCTGAAAAGCCAAGTTGTAGCGTATGGTACTAGTAACATTCAAACCAAGTTGACAAGGCAAGTTAGGGCACGTAAGACGAGAGTCTGATTGGGATGCCAGGATCTAAAACAAATTCTCCAATGAGACGAGGACAGGTCGAAGGTTCTGGCCTTCGTGAGCTGAAGCAGTACATAACAGTAGTGTCTTTGCCACTCTAGAAATAAAACCTTATGGGGAAGAGGAAAACCAAATGAAGCACAATTATGATTTGACTCTTTAAGTGAATATTTATTGCGATACTGAGATACTATACTGCCCAAAACGGACTCTATTAAAAGGATTAGGTAACGCCAGACATAAATGTCTGAAAATGCGGAAAAGGCAGGGGGATTCGTGCACAACTTTTTGAACAAACTACAACAGGTTAAGCTGTCAGCTGTGTGGACATGAACAATATCGTTAACAATTCTCATTTATAACTGATACTAATATGGCTTCTTGTTATCAAGATCTTTAGTCTATATGTGTTCTGTTAATGCGTGAACTTCATATTATTTTAAGCACAATTGCCGTCCAATAATCACAATAAGCTTTGTTAACTTTTAATAAACAAAGTAGGCTATCAGCTTTAAAATTCTGCCAAATTAATAATGAAATTCAAACAATAAATACCATTTTATGGCTCTTTAATGTGTCGTGACAGATCACTGTAGTGCCTCAGTTCAAGCGGCATGTGAACTCATCGTATCTTTCTCTTTACTACTATAGTACGAAATAAACATGAATGGACATCAAAAGGTATATTATACGATACAGTACAACCTAATCGAAATGATCGCTCATTTATTGTTTCAAACTGTGAAAAAAAAAACATGTAAACAATATCACATAACAATATTTACCTCAGAACAACCATTTGGCATCCATAAGCTCATTAGTCAGTTAGAAAAAAAAATAACTATAAAGAAGAGCATTTTGCTAAATATATGCGCTATATTGCATATTCATATTTTTACTTAACCTGTTGTCTACATGATACGAAAGAATGCAAGGAGCTAACGCTCAATCAACAGTCCGATCTAAAATTTCAGGTTATAATTAATAAAAACGCCGGGATTGTGTGTTAAGACCCCCCCCATATGATCAAAACATTTATAAGATGCATTGAGGAGGAGCCCAAACTACACTCGATGGCCAAGTGATGTGATATTGGCACAGATTCTGTGCAATAAACAATTCTTTGTGACTGTTTAGTTCCTATTTTAAGTGAACCTTAAAATGCTGATGCTGTAAAAGGAGGGGAGACATAAACACAATGCCGTATGACTGAAATGTTAAAGTGTTAAAAAATAAAAAATACAAACCCATTATTCCGGACCCTAGAAAAATAATTATAGGAGCCAGTGGCTCCTTAATTGATTTATTTTTCCAGGAGCCCTGTTTATTTATTTAACCAGGCAAGTCGATTAAAAGCGGGTTAGTTTTGTAGTAAAACACTGAGAAGTTATAAGCTTAAAAGAGTTTATTCCTAAATGAAATATGAAAGGTAGGTTGTTGGTGTTGTCATATTTTGAAGGATTCTCCAAGGAAACCTTTTGAAGGTGCCATATTACCTGAACATGTGTTTTGCGGTGTGACATCTGTGTGCTCGTGTGTGTTTTGAGGATAAAAGTGTGTTTTTCCCGATCGCTGAGGGCCGTGTACGAGTGCACCTCCTGTTCTGTGGGTTTGTTGTAGATGCTGAGGTCTGTCATTAAGATCTGACGGGATTTACTTCAGCAGATCAGCTGTTCAGTTCACATGTCACGCTTCACATGTCATTTGCCAACACGGAGAAGGCCATCGTGTGTTGTTTTGTTTGTATAGATCTATTTTTGCACTCTGATTGTACTTCTAATGTCAGCCGAACTTCTAAACCTGTTGTAAACTGCCTTACGCTAATTAATCAATTACTGTGTTTAGCTTAAGAAGTAAGCTTAAGACCGAAAAATACCATAGAAGAAGTCTAATGATGCCGCAGCGCCCCATGTGGCAACAATGAGAATGCAACACTTGTGTTTTGTTATTAAAGGTGCTGTATGTAAGTTTTTTAACTCTACTAAAGCATAAAAATTCCATAATATATTTGCAGATATTTAGGAAACATGCTAAGTTAAAGGTTACCTCCCCCCATAAATGAAAATTTTGTCATTAATCACTTACCCCCATGTCGTTCCAACCCGTAAAAGCTTAGTTTCGGTTTTTGTCCGCGTAAACCAATGCAAATATTTTGTGAAAACCGCGGGCCGCGGAGTACTTTTCTGCTTCCAACAGTTGAAGACTCGCAGAATAGTCGCATCTGCCATCAGTGTTCACGGTAACGTTTAGAATTGACGAGAATATTTTTGTAACTAAGGGAAACCACATAATGACGTTATCAAAACAATTCGTCTCCTCTGTTTCTCTCCGCATCACCGTAGCGCCATTTTGGAGAATATTTGCTGATATTCTGTGTCAGCTGGATGCACTGTTTTCGTTCAAATCAAAGCGTAAATACATGTAGAAAACGTATCCGTGTGGCGCGGCTGACACAGAAGAGCGTACGCTGCTTGCGTTCAGCAGATATTCTCCAAAATGGTGCTACGAATTGTTGAATAAAGTCAATATTTTTGTTTTCCTCTCTCTTTTCTTCGCGTACAAAACGTATTCTCGTCGCTTCATAAAATTCACATTGAACCACTGATGGCAGATGTACTATTCTGACGATGTCTTTCATACTTTTCTGGACCTTGACAGTGAAAGTTACTTGGCAGTCAATGGAACAGTCCACAAGCCCCCCTGTATTTCATCAGAATTATCTTAATTTGTGTTCTGAAGACGAACAAAGCTTTTACGGGGTTTGGAACGACATGGGGGTAAATCATTAACGACCATTTTCATTTTGGGGTGGAGTAACCATTTACGTATTTGTTGTTATTCTGAAAACAACGCTACAGTCAGTTATTTTCTCCGGTTGGGGTTTGAAAATGTGGCTTGTCCTGTCGCGAATGTCAGTCATCTGTTTTGGTTTGGAACCCCGCCCACTGCCATTTACCCACTTGTATTTCGGCATCCCGGTTTGCCAGTTTATTTTTTTGGGCGAAAAACCTAGTGGTATTTCATTTCATTCGGATGCGTAAGTGCTCTCGGTTCGTCTGTTGGTCGTCGTCAATTGTCTGGGACAAGGGGGGGCCTGCTTTGTGCGTCAAGTCTTGAGGAAGGGGCTCGGGTAAAAACCAAAGGCCAATATTTTGAATTGGACGGCATACCTATTCAACCACATCGGTGTCAATCCTACATAAGCACCTTACATGAACTTCTTACTATATTGACATGAAGCAGTGACCTGCCATCAGGGACTTGCATGTGTTTGTTTATTTATTTATTTATAAATGCTACTTATATTAAACTACTTATTTATAATTATTTCTAATATTTGATTTCCTTTTTTATGAGGGCAAGATAATATTTGGTGGGAAATTACGTAGGACTGAACTTTATTTTCTCAATCAAGATTTGATTGGATCATAAAAAGTGGGCTGTGATATTATTGCCAAGTATGAACCAACAGTTGGTTAGTATTAAAATTATTTTTTTAAGCAAATTAACTTAACCGATGAATCGTGCTCAGATAATACCTGGACGTGAATTTGAGATAAAAGAGTCATTTGATGAAATCATATGCTTGTGCTAATTTAAAACCCTTCGTGGTGTCGTACCTGGACCACCGCTGGGATAAGTGTCCTGCCTGAAGGTGATATGTTTTGCGAACGAGCTTGTCAAAATGAAGAGGTCGACGAGAAGTGTTTTCTTCCGGACTGTCACTCCTGCGCTGATGGATGCGTTCACCACAGCGTTCACACAATTACAGGGCACCATGCAGTCCACCTTCCACACATCATATGACTGCCTTCTGACATTTAATGTTCCTTTTTTATAATGCATAAATGTTGTGTTTTATTTAGGTTTTGGCATCAAATTAAATTAATTAAAATTAAATAAATTTAAATTAATTAAATTAAATTAATTAAATGTTATTTTATTTTATTTATTTTATTTTATTTTATTTTATTTAATTTTTTATTTTAAACATCAACAGCACCCTAACACAACAGATGAATCAATGTTTCTGCTGCTTTTGGTTTTATTTATTTATATATTTATTTATTTGATAAATATAACTAACCCACAGCTGTTGCTAAAGAATTTTTAGTTTATATTTTCCTGTTAGTTTAATTATTTTATTAACCCCACAGCCGATATGCCGGCAATGTTTTGCAGCTTTCTGACATTCAGTCAGTCATTCCATTCGTTCGTAAAAGTCATTTTAGTAATAGTTTATTTTTAATATTTATTATTATTTTTATTTAGCACTGTATCACAGTTGTGCAAAGTAATTATTTTATTTTAGGTGATTTTATCATGCAAGCACTTGTCACACACCGCAGATGGATGGTTTCTGCTACTTTTAAACAGTTGTTTATTTCATAGGATTCTTTAAGTGCTTATGCAGGAAGTGTGCAAGAGTGTTCCTAGCTGAATTTCCCCGCGGATACTTTTTGGCTTTTAACTACAAATGAAGTGTGTCGCTAGGTGATGGTGGAAAATAATGGTCATTTTTGTGTGTTGTGTGTGTTGTGTGTGTGAAAGTCCACAATTAAAAACACGTGTTGGTCACAGCTGGGCTGGTTTTCCTCAAGCAAACACCCCGACCTTCAAACTACTCCCTGCTTACAAATTAAGAGCAAATCTTGACAAGCTCCAGAGTCCACCTCACCGTCTCCTCTCTCTCTCACTCAAAGAAAAGCTCTCTCTCTCCCTCTCTCTCTGTGTCTCTCTCTCTCGCTCTCTAGTCCTGTTTCCATCCACACTTCACTGTCTAATTGAAGGTCACATGCCCCAGATGCTTCTATTTTTGGCAACAACCAGCCCATACATATGGCAAAGTGTGGTGTGCCCACTGAGTTTCCCCCCTCCTCATCTTCCTTGTTTCTCCTCTGAGCCTCTTCATCTGCGTTCTCTCCCACAGCACCCTTTTCCAGCTAAACAGGCGCTGTAAACATTAAGAGATGCGCGGGAGAGTGGAATTCCTTTGGCTTCAGACTTCAAACTCTGACAAGCACTCGGGCTCGCCGGTGGTGCGGTTTATTTCTGTAACGCCAGCACACACACATCCATTACATCCGTCACACACACCCACACCCCACACACACACCCCTCTTCTCTCTTACCACAGCACACACACACACCACACAACACACCCTCCTCTCTCTTACACACATACACACAGACCCTCCACCCCCACACACACACACTCTCTCTCTCACTCTCTCTCTCTCACACACACTCTCTCTCTCTTACACACATACACAAACACACCAACACACACACTCTCTCACTCTCTCTCACACCCACACCCACACACAGCCGCAGAAAAGGGCACAACTCGGTCTCTCTCAGACACACAAACACACAAACACACACGCTCACACTCACACACACTCTCTCGCACTCACACACATACCAAACACACACACACACACACTCTCTCTCTCACTCACACCACACCCACACACACACACACACTCTCTTTCTCTCTCTCTCTCTCTCCCACACACACCCACACACTCTCTCTCTCTCTCCCTCTCTCTCTCTCCACGACACACCCAACGACCACACCAACCTCTCGTCTCTCTCTCACCCCAACACACACCACACCACACACACACAGACACACTCTGCCTCATCCTCAAATCTCTCACACACACCACACACACACACACACACACTCTCTCTCGCACACCCACACACACACACACACAACCTCTCCTCTCTCTCTCATCACCACCCACACACAAACACACTCTGCTCTTACACACATCACACACTACACATCACACCCCACCCACGCTCTCTAACCTCTCATCACTTACACACACACACACGAACCCTCTCTCTCTCTTCTTACCACATACACCACAGCCACACACACACACACCCACCTCTCGCCACACAAACAACATACACAACTCAAAAAGAAAAAAAAAAAAAAAACCCCCAAACACGCTCTCGTCTCCCACCACCACACCCACAACACCGCCTCTCCTCATCTCACACCACACCACCACACACACTCGTCGCTCTCTCTCTCTCACAACACCCACACACACACAAGGACACACGCTCACTCCACAGCCACAGGCCGGCAAGAAAAAAAGAAACGAACCCCCGGGCCTCTTTCTCTCTCACACACACCCACACACACACTCGCTCTCAATCCTCACACACAACACAACACACACACACACACACACTCTCTCTCCCTCTCTCACTCCTCATCACTCCTCCTCTCTCTCATCTCTCACACACACACACACATCACCCCCCAATCACACTCTCCTCTCTCTCACACACACACACACACACACACACACTCTCTCTCTCTCACGCTCTCTCTCACACACACACACTCTCTTGCTCTCTCTCTCTCACACACACACACAACCCACACACACCTCTCTCTCTCTCTTCTCTCTCTCCTCTCTCTCTCTCTCTCACACACACAAAAAAAGAACGGGTTGGAATTTGAACACTTTAGTTACCATATAACTATAGACTATGATAAAAGTTCATCAGCATGCACTGATTAATCCCATGTTGTAGCAAAAAAATGTAAAAATGCGACCAAATCATGTGCTTGTGCGACCAACTGAGAAAGTTATAATGTTATTTAATTTTATTTTATTTCTACACCTTGTTAAGTTTTATTTAAACATTGTCCCTTATTTGCTGGTGTTTACTTTATTATTTAATTTAAGTTGTATTTTATTTGAGTAATTCTTACAAGATGTCCTCAGTTGGTGGTTAATTTAGTTTTTTCATTTTTTTTTTTTCATTTCCACGACAACGCAATTCTGTTTGTTATCCAGTTTTTTTTCCAAAGTTAGTGGCGAAATGTGTCAGTGAAAGATGAGATTTCTCAAAACGGAAAAAAAAACATAACATATTTTAACGTACAAAATTCAATTCACGTTGTAATTTGTCAATTATGCAAAATGTGGTATTTAATTGGTGTATTAAGGGGATGAATAAAACCCCGAACTCGATGTGAAATGACTGTATAATTCTCATTGTTGAGATGTGGTGGAAATTAAGTGTTCTATTATTTCCAAGAGGTTTGTGGTTTCATTTCTTTGTAAGTGCCCCACATAAGAGTTGAGAACACCGGCGACACCACACGCCAACTCCTCACTCTCAACAATTCAGCCGCCACGCAACACACTCACCCGGAGCAAACACTGACACAAGGCTCACACTCACACACCCACACGCACACACACACTCACACACACTCACAGAGACACACACAGACACACACTCACTCACATACAGACACACGCACACACACACACACGCTCACACAGGTTTGTTTTTAACATGGTTTATGGGGACTCTCCATAGGCGTATTGGTTTTTATACTGTACAGACCGTATATTCTATTTGCCCTACACCAACCTACCCTAAACCTCACTCCCCATAACACAGAGACTTTCGGCAGTGTTAGAGTTTCAAAAAAACATCATTCTGCATTATTTTAAGACCTTTTTGAATTACGGGACACGACATGTCCCATAAATCCCTCTCGTTGTAATACACAGTTATGAAGACAAAATTTGTTCCTCATAAACACAAAACACACACGACACACACACACACAAACACACCCCTGTGCACAATCACCACACAATACCACTCACGACACATCACTCACCACACACCACACACACGCACATCACACACCACCACGCAGTGCACTCACCCCCGCACCACTGACACACCACGCACAACACACCCGCAACGCACACAATACACACACAACGTACACCACACACACTACACACACACACACCTCCCTCCCACACACCCACTCAAACGAACACAACCACGCACGCACACATTCACTCACACGCACACTCACTCACTCGCACGCACGCACGCACTCACTCACACGCACAATCACACACACTCACGCACACACACACACACTCACGCACACACACACACACACACACACACACACACACTCTCACGCACACTCAAACGCACACACACACACACTCACTCTCACGCACACACACACACACACACACACACGCACAACACCCACCACCCACACACGTGCACACTCACTCCACGCGCGCAGACACCACCCAACAACACACACAGGTGCCAGAACTTTCAGGCGGTGTGTATAGTGTGTGTGTGTGTGTGTGTGTGTGTGTGTGTTCGTGCCCTGCGGCTCTCTGTTCATGTGTCTCCAGTTGCAGTGTGACTGGCAGCATCAGTTTGCATTTGTTTGCGTTCGTTTAGCTGTGGTTTGGAGTGTAAAATGCGTGTGTAATGTGCTGAAGCCGTTTCTCTCCATATTTAGCTTATTCTCAGAAACGTCTCATCAGACAAACCACAATCACAGCAGACCTGCCATCTTCACATCCACTCACCCTTCTGTTTCTGACATTTAACTGTGAACACTTCAGAAACATAACACAGATTTAACAGATGAAAAAGAGCTCATGCAGACAGGGTCAGAATATGAACTATGGAACATTAGACATCAGATACTGTGGCTGTTCAGCAGTACAGTGATGTACAGTATCAGATGGTAATACTGTAGTGATTACCATATTCATGTATTCTAACTGATAAACATATTCATGTTGTATAGTATTTTACATATTATACACAGTATATACTGTATGTGTGTGTGTGTGTATTTATTAATAGGCCTATATTATTTTACATTAGTAAATCTACGTCATAATAGCATATAGTTGAAAATGTAATATCCGTATATAACTAATATATGAAATAAAACCTAACTCAACAGCATTCCCAGACACACACATATACTATCATTTATATAATATTTGTATAGGAGAGAGAGAGTTTCAAAGTATTCAGTTTTTATAAACTTTTATATCATTTAACTGGAAAAACATAATAGTAATTGTGTCGCTATATCTATCTGTCTATCTATCTAGAAATACATGTGAAATACAGCCGTGATGCGGCTCATTTCTCTGTCTGCTGTGGTTCAGATCAGACGAGGCCTGCGTTTAATCCGTCCTGTCCTGGTGTATGGCGCTGGACTGAGTGCTTGTCCGTCATTAGCAGCAGTGAGTCTGGTTTCGGATCGGGACGCAGGTGTGCTGCTTCAGTCAGACTCGTGTGTAATGGCTCTGTTGTGGATTCCTGCTGGACCGCTCTTGTTGAATCGTGCTTTTATCAAGGAAAGGAGCCTGCGTCAGAGATGAATATCACCACAGAGTTCTGAATTATGATTAAGCGCAGTCACCGGATCCTGTATGCTCACTCACTAATTTGCTAATCCTGTTTTAGAGCCAGATTACTGTGTTACTGAGAGGAGACACAGATACTGTGTACCACGGTCAGGGTTAATGGTATCCACATGGTTATACGTGATATCACTATATGTTAATATTCTATTTCGTGCATATGCAGGTACACGTACATATTGGCATTATTGCCTTTTAGATCTTCAGAGATAATACCATGATGCCTAACCATGGCATAATACAGTGTATCCCGTTAAATATTTAAAAAAAAAAAAAAAAAAAAAAAAAAAAATATATATATCTATATATATATATATAGAGAATATAATATATATACGTAAAAATATTAGATATTTAAACCTATTTTAAAAACCTTATTTTAATATTAGACTTTATTAGAGGGAGAGATTATACAACCCTCGTTATAAATATTTCTGTATTTCAACCTAATTTCATTTACTGTTAATAGCGTGATTTTTTCAACACTACTCTTGAAAATTCAAGTTGGTTTTTTTTTTGTCCATAGTCCCATTTGTTTTGGGACTTTATACACTATCGTGGTACCATTTGTTGTGGCAACTTTGCCACTGTTTTATATAGTTAATCGTATTTGCAAGTTAAAATGACTTGTACAACCAGGTTGATTATACTTTAAAAACTGAAGGCAGTTAGAAATTGTTTTGCAGTGTGCCGTAGTTTTTTCTCTTGCAAAAATCACACCACACGATAATTTTTTTAGCACAAAGTTTGTCATTGTAAGATTTTGAAAGTACCTTGTAGTACCATACCATGACATATTGTGACCCTGCACCACAAAACCAGTCATGAGGGTCAATTTTGTGAAATTGAGATTTATGCATCATATGAAAGCAGAATAAATAGCTTTCCATTGATGTATGGTTTGTTAGGATCGGACAATATTTGGCTGAGATACAACTCTTTGAAAATCTGGAATCTGAGGATGCAAAAAAAAAAAAAACATTGAGAAAATCATCTTTAAAGTTGTAAAGTTCTTAGCAATGCATATTACTAAAAAAAATTAAGTTTTGATATATTTACGGTAGTAAATATCTTCATGGAACATGATCTTTAATTAATATCCTAATGATTTTTGGCATAAAAGAAAAATTGATAATTTTGACCCATACAATGTATTGTTGGCTATTGCTACAAATATACCTGTGCTGCTTATGATCTGTGAGGATTGATGTGATGAAGGAAAGCAGGAAGGGCTTTGGCAGTAGAGATGTGACTGTGGGAGGAGAGGAAGCAGCGCTGCAAGACTGTAATGAGCTCTGTCGCTCTTATCTGTGCGCTCAGGTTTAGTTATCGCGTCTGGTGCGTGTGTGCGAGACCGACGCCAGCCTGTCCTGCATTCCAGCCAGCGCTCCTCTGCGAGGGTTCGGTTACTGCCAGCGGCTCTCTGTCTGTCTGATGACGCCAAACACAGAGCATGTGCACTGTCAGATATTACTGTAATGAGCGAGTATTAAAGGTGCAATAGGTGATTGTCTTGAGAAACGTTTTTTGTTATGCTGGGTGAAAGTCTCTCTATCACATCCCGATAGCAATCATTAAGTTAAGTGGTCTAAATGTATTTATCGGTATTTATATATTCTGTGGAAGGCGTAGGATCAAGAAATGTTCGTCCAATCAAAACGCTCGGCCCGTGTGTATATGTGTGTGAGTGTGTGTTTAATTAAATTTTTTAAAGTTTTTAAAACCATTGTTTGTGGACAGTTAATTTCTGGACACCTGATAATGTCATTTCTGATATAATGTGTCTGTGTGTTTTTAGCACTGCAGGCACGGCATGTGTGTGAATAAGGATGATGACATGACGCCGGATTCATGGTGAATGGGGCCCCTGAGGCCCTACATGTTTGTCCAGACCTTTGGAGGAGAACACTCAAGCAACCACCGAGACTGCAGATAAACCCAGTAACGCATAATCTTTTGTTCCTTTATTTTCTTTATTTAGTTATACAATAGGTAATTATAAAAATAAAATATGCCTTTTTTTTTTAAGGTTCATATATCTTATCTCTATAATTTGTTGTTTTAATTTTATAGTGAAAGTATAATCTCCGTCATTTCCTGTATCACATTGTTTCTTTGTTATTGACTATGATCCACAGGATATTATTCAACCCACATCATTTCATTAGTATCTAATCAAATGAAATCGGTCTTTGGAGTGACTATGACTTAATGGCCCTAAAAAGGAATAAATGTTTTTTGACAAAACTAATGGGGTATATAAATTATTTTAATATTTTCAGAAGTTTTTTAAGTAATTAAGAGGTTGACTTTTCTGTAACTGTTGCCCAAACTAGCTTGAATGGGTTGAATTTGCGGATTAACTAAGGTCTGCCTATCAAATCCTTTCGTGTGACAGCACAGATATCTTTTTCTTGTCTCAGGCCGAGACAACGGGCCGGTTTCGTGTGGCCGCAGAATGAAGTTCCGCGCGTGTAAACCGATCCTGTGTCCCCGCGGCCGATGGATGTTCAGGGAAGAGCTTGCCTCGCAGTATCGACGGGAAACACTCACCATCAACGGACCTCGCCGCCTCCGTCGCTGGGTCCCAGTACAGCGGGCAGTGATTGTCCGTTGGTAAAAAAACCCTCTGACCCATCACAGGCCCAGCACACACAACACCCACCACCACATACCACTGCCTGCACTCACAGCACACAGCTCACGAGCCCGCACAGGGGGGTTCAACACAAGCTCACTCGCTCAGCTATCGCACGCACACTCACGCACACACGCACACACGCACACTTTTTTCTTCCAAAAGCGCCTAGCAACAAATTTAGCAAATTCTTTTACTTTTGATAAGTGGCTCAGACAATAAAAAGGCACACATGTTCATCCAAATTACACAAAAAGAGGAAACCAAAGATGCCTAGCAGTACACACATCACGTGAATTGTGTTAGCTGCTATTTGCAGTTGTTCAATTTAATAATAATAATAATCATTGAATCATTGTTCATTTATGATACACTTTGTTAGTAGCTTCTTGTACCTGCGATTTGTTGATCAATTAGTACACAGTAAGAAAATAGGCAAAAGATACTAGTAATTTTCCAGGACATTATCCATTGTAACCCTGTAACCTGAAAACACAATGCATAATTTAAAATGCAGGTAAAAAATCAATACGGAAAATTTTCATATTAACATAGTAGATTGTGCCCTAATTTTACAGTGTAGCATACTAACTAACTACTAATACACTGCTTAAAGCATAATTGTTGAGAATGTGTTATATTACTAGTTTACTAGCTATTAATTGTGACACAATTTTGCGTTGTGATTGATGAACGTCATTTAGCAACTTTTAGCAACAAATCGACCTTCCTTTAGCGACTTTCTCTGAAAATGAGTTGGCAACACTTGCTGCAGCTATTGTTGTAATGGTTTTCTAGCGGCTGATGGAGGAGCCGTGCTTCATAATAAATCTGCTGAGCTCGTCAAACACTGATGAATAGCACACAGACAGCATTCATGCTTTTGGCAGATGCTTTTATCTGAAGTGAATGCTGTAGTTACTCGCTGACAGATGAAATGGAGATATCACATCGCTCTCTGACACAGAAGTAGACTTCAGAATGACTTTGCACTTCATTAGCCGATCAGAAACCCTCTCTGCTGCTCTGACATGTTTATAGAGGGTGGAGAGTGAATATGAGGGAATATCTCAAGAAAGCTGCTAATTCACATTTTTCAGACCTGTGACCGTAGAGTCCGTGTACGTTTTGATAGTAAATTTTTCAATTTAAAATGAAATACGCAGAAACGAGAAAATGGCGCCTTGATTCGTGTTTTTTTTTCTTCCCCCCGTTTTTTCGTTCATTCAAAAAACAAACAAACAAAAAAAACGAAAAACAAGATTTCGGCTCAATTTTTAGTTTTTTGTTTTC
Source organism: Sinocyclocheilus anophthalmus (assembly GCA_018155175.1). Lineage (NCBI taxonomy): Eukaryota > Metazoa > Chordata > Actinopteri > Cypriniformes > Cyprinidae > Sinocyclocheilus > Sinocyclocheilus anophthalmus. The sequence goes on from JADLZN010010721.1 coordinate 192,355, forward strand.
ACGGGTAGAAAACGGATAAACTACTTCAAAATCCGTTTTCCTCATGTGAGCGGTCATGAGACGCCCCTTTCCACCGATTGGTCAACCAAAGTCGTTCCTCAGTTCTGTTAACCCTTAAATGCATGAATGTTTCGGGGTCTTTAGCGACCAGGACCTATATATCCAGCATGGATGGATCTCTAACTGCTGCAATAGCAAAAAAAATAAAAATATCTTGATGCTTTAAGAACAATGGACCGAGGTTGATTGACAGGCGATCTGACCAATCAGAATGCGGATATTATGTGCCACCGCTGCTATCTGCCATCTTGCCCGACAGCTACAGCCGGTCTCCATAGAAATCCATGTTAAAATGGGGTGAAAAAGATCGACTGAGTTGAAACTTTTTCAATGTAACCAAGTATAAAAATGTGCGCGAGGTTGCTGTGCTGTTGTTGGCTGCCACAGTAACAGCAACAAAGCTAAGGAATTCCTTTAAAGTGTAAATATTAAATTATAGGTTTAAAAAACGTACGGTAGTCAGTGTTTACACAGAAGTCGGACTCCACCCGATTGCAGCACACTGTAGAATCAATCAAGTCACCTAGGCCTACTGTAAGCACCAGGGGTAAAAAACTACGGGTAGTGTAATACATTTCACCACAAAACTGTCATGTTTTTGCTATAGGCATACGACGCGTTTATTTGATTATATGTTATGATACTGTATTAGTACAGTATTTTCACTGGACGTTTACTCTACATTAGCAAAACATGCTTCTTTGACTCCCACCCGAGATTATGGTATCCATGATGTTAAGAAGCCTTTAACATTGTGACAACGTATCAGCATCTATTAAGCACACGGTATTTGATCTATATAATGTTTGATCTAACCACATTCTTTGTGAAAAACACACCTGTATTACATTAGTCGTTGTTAAAAAACGAATAAGAAACGGAGGGCCTCATGGACCCTAACTGGATTTATCCCCTAACTGTTTACCATGAATATGGTTTTGGTTCATTGTTTAATTTATAAAACCAACACTAACAAAAATAATACAATCAACGCGCTTATTTACCAAAACTTTATAAAAAAAAAACGATAAAAGATGACACAAAATCTGCGTTATATTGTAAGGTATTTTATTTTCCGCCGATAAAAACGAACCACTTGTTTTTGTTATTCATTATCACTGTTATTGAAAACCCACCAAGAATCATAAAACAACGGCACTCCCTCACGTATGAAGCGAACTCATTTCCTGTCCACTGACTAAACATTGATAGGCTCTTTCTATAATGCAAACGACAGGGGCGCGGAATGGTAATGCAATCGGTGATGGCCGGAACAACCGTGTAACACCGAGAGTTAGTTTAGTTACTTATCTATGAGACACATTTTACTTTTCTGTGCACCCATAACTTAAATCTGGGCGAAAACTAACTGTCCCGCCTCGGCTATGGTTACAGTACAGTAAAAATTGAATTCGCCATCCTCGGTGTATACCCTCAGCTGATTTGCAATACAGTATTTGCAATGACCAGTGTCCAAGAACGAAAAGTTAAAAGTTTTACGACTTTTGAACGAAGTTACTAAAAGCAAGTTACGACGCGATCGTTTGACACTTGACTGAACACTGATCTGTTGAAACGCACTTCACCGCTCAGATTTAACTCGGCACACATTCTGGTTCAGATTAATATTTCTGAATTAAAGATTACTTGAAACGCGTTAGTTGCACAGAAGAAAGCCCAGTCTAGGACCTGTGTACAGTTTAAGTACTATAGCAACAAAGTGTATTATTTTGTTTAACAGAACTGAGGAACAATTGAACAACATGGGGAAAACTAATTTTGAAGTCGTTTATCCTTTTCTACCCATGAAACAAAAATCGAAAAATTGAGCCGAAATCTTGTTTTTCATTTTTTTTTAATAAACTAAAAAAACACGAATAAAGTGCCGGTGTCCCCCTCCCTCGTTTTCTACTTTTTTCATTTAATTGAAAACAAACTAGCAAACTACACAGAAGCCCTGCTACTTTCAACTGTTTTTCATTGTCCTCTGGTGTTTCTCATATCTTTCTCATCACTAATTCCTTTCTTGTTATTATAAAACAAAAATCATACTGACCCCAAACTTTTGACTGCTATAGTGCACAAAATAATGGTAAAATAATGCCAAAAACTCTCCTACTCATCTCTCTTGTTTCTCAGTTCTGATGAAGGATCGCTGTAAACTCTTCTGTCGTGTCGCGGGGACGATGGCGTACTATCAGCTGAGGGATCGGGTCGTCGACGGGACCCCGTGTGGACCGGACACGTATGATATCTGTGTACAAGGCCTCTGCAGGGTATGAAAGGGCTTCTAAAAATTATAATACTATGGTACTTTGAAATTTATTACGGTACTGGATGATCACTGTATTCATATACAATGGTACTTCAAAGAACAGCATGGTACTACCATGGCGTTTATCCAAAACCCATCAAGTTACCATGGTATATGTCTAAAATAAACATAGTAATACCATGGTATATACCCATGGTACATCTGTGGTGCAAATGGAAACTGACATTCTTATTGTATGTGTTTATCATAGCAAGCAGGTTGTGACCATGTTTTGAACTCGAAGGCCAGAAATGATAAGTGTGGCGTCTGTGGAGGAGACAACTCTTCATGTAAGACCCTCGCTGGAACCTTCAACAACTCACAATACGGTGAGATCCTATGGACCGCTCTGCTCTCCTCTTCTCATCCCTCTTGAAAGGTTTGCAGTGAGGGGAATGCTGGGAAATGACAGAATCATTTGTTAATTTAATTTGTTGATAAGTTCTTTCTTTCATGGGTTGGATAAAGGAGCAAGAGATCATGTGACACAGAAGGGTTTCCTCCCCTCGTTCCTCTTCTTCTATTTGTTGATTTCCTTCTTTTTTTTTCTTTCTTTGGTTTTGGTCAGCACACTACTCGTCAAACATGGCTAAAATCATCTTCCTCTGCGGTTTTCTCATCACTCCCTGGTGTTTCTCAGTGTTTCTCATCTCTTTCTCATCGCTCTCTGGAGTTTTTCTTATCTTGTTCTCACTCCTCTCTGGTGTTTTTAATCTTTTTCTCATCACTCTCCAGTGTTTCTCATCTCTTTCTCATTGCTCTCCGGTGTTTCTATTTTTTCCTCATCATTCTCCAGTGTTTCTCATCTCTTTCTCATCACTTTCTGGTGTTTCTTAGTTTGTTCTTGACACTCTCTGGTGTTTCTCATCGCTCTCTGGAGTTTTTCTTATCTTGTTCTCACTCCTCTCTGGTGTTTCTCATCTCTTTCTCATCACTTTCTTGTGTTTCTTATCTTGTTCTTGACACTCTCTGCTGTTTCTCATCTCTTTCTCATCGCTCTCTGGAGTTTTTCTTATCTTGTTCTCACTCCTCTCTGGTGTTTTTAATCTTTTTCTCATCACTCTCCAGTGTTTCTCATCTCTTTCTCATTGCTCTCTGGTGTTTCTCATTTTTTCCTCATCATTCTCCAGTGTTTCTCATCTCTTTCTCATCACTTTCTGATGTTTCTTATCTTGCTCTTGACATTCTCTGGTGTTTCTCTACTTTTTCTCATTGCTCTGTGGTGTTTCTCATCTCTTTCTCATAGTTTTCTGGTGTTTTTAATTTCTTTCTCATCACTCTCTGGTTTTTCTCATCTTATTTTAATTGATCTCTTGTGTTTCTCATCTCTTTCTCATCGCTCTCTGGAGTTTTTCTTATCTTGTTCTCATCACTCTCTGGTGTTTCTCATTTTTTCCTAATCATTCTCCAGTGTTTCTCATCTCTTTCTCATTACTCTCTGGTTTTTCTCATCTTGTTCTCATCACTCTCTGGTTTTTCTCATCTTGTTTTCATTGCTATCTTGTGTTTCTCATCTCTTTCTCATCGCTCTCTGGAGTTTTTCTTACCTTGTTCTCACTCCTCTCTGGTGTTTCTCATTTTTTTCTCATCACTCACCAGTGTTTCTCATCTCTTTCTCATCACTTTCTGGTGTTTCTTATCTCAGTCTTGACACTCTCTTGTGTTTCTCTACTTTTTTATCATTGCTCTGTGGTGTTTCTCATCTCTTTCTCATTGTTTTCTGGTGTTTCTCATCTTGTTCTCACCACTCCCTGGTGTTTCTCAGTGTTTCTCGTCTTTTTCTCATTGCTCTCTGGAGTTTCTTATCTCTTTCTCATTGTTTTCTGGTGTTTTTCATTTCTTTCTCATGAATCTCTGGTGTTTCTCATCTTGTTCTCCTCACTCTCCAGTATTCTCATCTCTTTCTGGTGTTTATCTTGTTCTAACCACTCTCTGGTGTTTCTCATCTTTTTATCATTGCTCTGTGGAGTTTCTCATCTCTTTCTCATCACTCGCTGCTGTTTCTCATGTTGTTATCATCGCTCTCTAAGGTTTCTAATCTAGTTCTTGTGTTGTAGGTTATAACGTTGTGGTTCGAATTCCTGCTGGTGCAACCAACATCGATATAAAGCAGGTCAGCTACTCAGGATTGCCAGAAGATGATAACTACCTCGGTGAGTTAGTACAGATAACAGACCAGATTACCCTGGTAATACCACAGTACTCTGTCACGTGTTATATATACTGAATGATTGCTGTGTTTATATGCCATGATATTTACGTGGCACTCAAATGAAGAATACCATGCTATTGCAATGGCACATGTCCAGAACAGCTGTGGTATTACAATGCTGCTTCACCGTGACTCTTCCGGGAATTTGGGGTCACAGAGAGAGCAAACACCGGATGATTGACAGACGCCGTGGTGCTAATGAAAGTGAGCAAGCGTGTCCAGGACATTTGTGTAGCTGTTCACACTCGAGTCAAAAGGCCAAATAAACACAAACACACACAGCTGATGAATGAGACGTGACCTAAGTTCACTGTTCAGGTCTGGGCCTGTATTCACAAAACATTTAATCTTACCACTAAGAGTTTTCTCTTAAAACCTATTCACAAAGCTGCTGAGACAAACGTGTACTAAGGAACAGACGGAAGTCTTAAGCTCAGAGTAAGGGGGCAGGGTTAACCTCGTTGCTATGGAGGATGTCAGCGTGCTTATTAACTATGCACACAGTGATTGGCTGAAAGTCTCTGTCGGAGATTTATTCATAGAAAGATTGTATATCAAGATTATGTTCCCAAGTTTCACCTAACGGTTTAAAAATAAAAATTTTGTCGTATTCAAATAAAGATTTTAAAATGCAGGCTAAGTGTCACTAATTAAACAAGTATATGCTTAGCTAATTGTCAGCCTCTTATATGTGTGCTTCTCATAATTAGTGAATACATAGAAACAGCCTTTTAATTAACAGAGTGGAATATCTGGCTGATATATCCATGCAAACGTAAAGAAATACCAAACTGACCAGGAACACCTGTTATTTTTTTCTTCCCACTGGTTTAATGAAACAAGGATATAATCAAGTTGAGTTGGGATAACCTCCAAAACCAAAGGCGATACCTTTTTAAAAGCTCATTATCGTCAAATGTTTATGCTCCGAGGCAGATTGCTGTCAACAGCTATTTTAGGATAGTTTGTGGTTTGATCTTATAGTAGAAGTCCTCTTTAATACTCCTAACCTTTCACAGATTTAGGAGCTAGTTTTAGCGCTAAAACACTTTGTGAAATACTCTTAGAGCTAAATTATGTCAGTCCGAATCTAGACTGGACACACCATTATTGTAAGATTTTCTCCTAAATCGGCGAGTTATGAGCTACTTTTAGCTTTGAGATGTTTTGTGAATAAAGGCCCTGATTTTTCTCATCTGCAGCGCGTCTGACCAGTCAGGGATCGGCACTTCGGTTCCTCCTGAACGGGAACTTCGTGGTGTCCATGTTTAAAAGGGAAATCACCTTTAAGGGAGCAGAGATCGAGTACAGCGGATCTAACACCACGGTTGAGCGGATCAACTGCACACAGCGGATCGAGGAGGAGCTCGTGCTGCAGGCAAGTGAACTACACCAAACACAGCCAATCTGAAGAAGTTCACAGTGAAATGACACAAAACCACAGCACAGTTTTAGACTAATGAGCTGTCAAGCATCACATGATGAACAGAAACCAGTCAACCAGCTAGATATCTTGTTGTGCATCACCTGGTTAGGGCACACTGCAAGTTTTTATTGGTATCTTTGTTTTCAGTAAAAATATAACTAATAGGTAGATTACCTAAGAATCCAAATTGTGTGAGCATTGTGTGAGAATAAGACCAGTATTATTTAGTTATTTTAGTATTATTTATATACTGTTATAGTTTTTATTGATATTTTGAATCAGTTTTTATTTTTATGTTTTCATTTTCATTTTAGTTTTAGTGTGTTGTAGATTTTATATAAAAATCAAATATAATTTTAAACAGTAACATATACATTTCTTTAAAAAACATTTTATGGTTTTGAAATAGTTAAATATTTAGCTTTAATTTGTTCATTTCGGTTTTAGTTATTTTAGTGCTACAATGTAAACTTTTTTTTGTTTGTGTAACATGAAAAACGTTTTCATGAATATTTATATTTTGTTGTATTTAAGTTTTGCAATTAATTAAATGATTTATATAAAATTGGGAACTATACCATTGATTTTTAGGTTTTAGGTTTTTTTAATAATAGCTTATTTTTGTTTATTTTTTATAAAATTGTTTTTTTATACAATCATTTTAATAATAACATCTACATTAATACAACAAATTTAGTTTTTTAATAATTTAAATATATAGCTTACTTATTTTTATTTAAATTTTAGTGCTTCAACTTAAACGTTGTTTCAGTTAGTTGACAAGGCAAAAAAGTTTGTTTTTCCATGTAATATTTTTATTTTATTTCAGCTTTATTACAAGTAATTAAACTGATTTTTTTGTTTTTTTGTTTTAGTTAATAATAACAAGACTGAATAAGTCTTTATCCATGAATCTGTCTGATTTAAGAGCTTAGATATGTTTTCCTGGAAAAAAGACAAAAATGCTGCTAAATGAAATGATTAATTAATAAAATGCCTTTATACATGATTCTGCAGTATAATAACACTGACATGTCTTCATCTGAGGGAGATTTACAGGCTTCCTGTGTAATGAATCTGTTGTCGTCTCAGGTTCTGTGCGTGGGAAACCTGTATAATCCTGACGTCAGATATTCCTTCAGTATTCCCATCGAGGAGCAGAGAGAGCAGTTCGTGTGGGATCTGTCAGGCCCCTGGCAGGAGTGCAGCCGCATGTGTCAAGGTGCCGCTTCTGTTTGGGCATTTTGCCTGGTTTTCTGTCCTTAAACACCTTTTTAGCTGAAAGCAAGCCACTTCCACGTCATCTGTGTGTGTTTGTCTGCAGGTGATCGGCGGCGGAAGGCCGTGTGTGTTCGTAAGAGTGATCATTTGGTGGTTTCGGAGCAGAGGTGTGAGAATCTACCTCGACCCAGAGGCACGACGGAGCCCTGCAATACTGACTGTGAACTCAGGTACAAGCACACGACGCCTCTCATGCTTTATATTAGTAATGCAGCACTCCCATACTAGTGATGCAGCAAAAGGAGAACTTCAAATTCTGCAAACACTGAATTGACTGAAAATATTTTCATTTTAAATGTTTGATTTGATATTCAGTCTTTGTTTGGAATAACTATTATTTTGGTAAGTGTGAACAATGTTTTCTCCCCTTCAATTAGTGTCACTACAAAAAATCATCTCGGATCCAACAGCACAAAATGTTGTGTAATATTGTAAAAATATTTTACACTTTTGATATTTTTGCATTTATAGGCTTATACACGTCATTTATATAATTTATTTATTTTATCAATTAACTAGTTAATTTTCTTATTTTATTAGTTTTATTATTTAGTGCGTAAGTTGAACTTATTTTATTGTCATACGTTGCAAATGTACCTTCCTTTTTTTTGCATTTAAATACATTTGCATTGTCATTTAGCAGATGATTTTATCCAAAGCGACTTACAGACTATGACAGTATTACTGTTGATAAAGGTTTCACAGAGGAGGTTTTGGACACCTCCTTTCACTTTTTATCATAAATCAGAAAATACTGTAACAGCCATAAAAAAAATTTTAGGAACAAAATGTAATATAAATAAATGGGATTGACATATGAACAAACCTCCCTGTAAAACAAAAAGGAAAGTGTAGTGTATGTAAGTGCTACTGAAGTGGGAATATTCAGCTCAGTGCATGAGAAAAAGTTAATTAGAAACAGACTTTATAGAAACGTATTGTAATTGTTACTTTTCTTTCCACTAGTCATGTTATGGAGGCAAAATAGCCCAAAATCTCCATATTGGCCAGTGCATGTAAAAAGCATAATATTTAATTTGACTTTAAAAAGAGGTTTTTCTTTAGGTGGTGCTGCCTAAAGGAAATGCTCTGAAATTAAAATATTGTTTACATGTGATATTACAGTTGTGTGGGAGGACAAAATAGTCAACCTATTCACACTGGTGTTGATGACAGTGAAGACATGCATCACACCCTGTAATATTTTACATTATTTAAGCATTGTTTAAATTAATTAGCAGGATTTAAAATAGTTAATTAGTTAGTAATAACAACAACCCTGATGCAAGTCACATCAGCTACTAAAGTGAACTATTTTCCATCAATATCCTCCAACATTACCGGCTTTTACATTAAATATAATTCCATGTTCAATCATTCCTAATGCATGCGTTGTTTTAACACTATACATTTTTTAAGTTATTAAAAAAACACAAAGTTTATTACTTTTACAAGAATATACTACTTCAGTCTTTCCACTTCAAAATTTCACATTTAAATACCCTTTGTTCCTCGTTTCTTTGTAGTTAATTGTGAAATTTACAAGCAATTTCTCAGACAAAATTGCTTATACAGCAGTTTTTTCAGTGCATTTCAAAGATTATGTTGCTGTATGTTAAAGCTCACATTTCTATTTATTATAGCCAAGAAACAGAGGAAATATAATTGCATTTGCTGCCAAAACATTTTCATGAAATATTTGCATCTGTACACTACATTCAAGATGCTGATTCATGCTGATTTCCCATAGAAACCTCAGACTGTCTTTGTCATGCATATTTTAGTGCAGTTCCCACCCAGTTGCAGTTTGAAATTGTTAGGAAAGCAATTTGTCTGACTTTTAAGAAGTGAATCATCAACTAGATATATATATATATATAGATATATACAACATTTTGTATGGATGCAAATATCTCCCGTCCAGTGAGCATTTTTTGGCCAAATGCGATTAATTCCTGGTTTCTCACGAAAAAATATAATACCACACACAGAACAAAAACACTTAGCACTAACCACATGTTCGACACTGTCTGTGGGTGTTTTTTCTCGGTCGCTCCTCATTGCACGTGGCGGCCGATCGACTGCTCCAGTAAGTGTGGTCCGGGTTACCGTACGCTGGATGTTCTGTGCATGCGCTACCTCCGAACAGAGGCTAAGCGATCGCATGGAGGCCAGTGCCGTGCGCAGGGACCTGCCCCAACCGCAGACGCGCGAGGGATGTTCATCGCGACTGTCGCTACAGACTGGACATTACATGCCTGGTCTCAAGTGCGCACTATACAGCTCATATCCATCGCTCCGTATATAGTCCTCTGAGCTCTATAGAATAATAATCTAATATAATAGAGAGATATAGATAGATAGATAGAGAGAGAGATACTGTCAACAGCCTTAAAAAATCACCATGTTTATAGGATTCAAATGTTGTATATAACCAGTGTGAATGATATATGAACAAACCATTCTATAAAAATCTTCAGAATATAGACAGGAATAAAACTGTAAAGCTTGGTGTATGTAAGTGATACTGAAGTGGAACACAAACTCATATGTTTTTAGAAACATATGTTTGTTTTTGTTGCTTTAAAACTGCAACTAATAATCAAACTGCAAATTATAACCACAAAAAAACTATTATATCAAGCTATATAGTGGTCTTTTAAAAAACTACTGAAATGAACAAAACATGACACTTCCTAAAATTTTTACCTAAATTAAAGAGAAAACTGAAAATAAAAATTAAACTAAAAATCTGGAAAAACCCTATAATTTTGTCTGTATTTTTGTTGCCAAGCACTATAGGGAATGTTTGTGTAACAATTCTGTAAATGCCTTTTCCAACAATACTAAATTTTACATCGTTTTAATCATTGAAGAATTAAACTTTAAACCAGCAAATGATGATATAACCAAACCCTCTATAAAACCTTCAGATCTTCAAATATAGATATAATAAATCTGCTAATTTTTATTATGTACGTGCTTGGCTCAATGTAGGAGAAGAAACTCATTTTTAGAAAACGGCCTTTATTAAAGATATGGATTGTAATTTTGCTGAAGTGGTGGAAAAACCTTTTAAAGATATGGATTGTAATCTAAATCTACAAACACAAATAGATAGTGTTATAAAATAAACTCTTTCCACTAGTCTAAAATAAAATAAAATATCCCAGAATTTCCCATTTGAGCAGTGCATGGAAAAATAATGTCTGTAGTGTCTTGCCTTTAAATGATGAAGTGAAGTAAATATATAAGGATCTGTAAATTTGCACATTATTTTTATGCTGTTTCTCCTGATTATGTGCCGTTTTGTAATGCGATGTGATTGTGGTTGCAGTGCTCGAAGAGCTGCGGACACGGCGTCCGGACGCGGCAGGCGTACTGTATGAACAATCTGGGTCGCAGGCTGGTGGAGCGAGAGTGTAGCGAGCAGCAGAGAGTCCTGAGCGAACCCTGCAATGACGTGCCCTGTCCTGACTGGAGTGCCAGTGAATGGAGTGAGGTACTGACCACAGCTGAACCAGACGCTAATCACATCCAACCGTACTTATATTCTGAAGCATCATGATGCCCTCTTGCTGTTTTGAGCTGGTGTTTCTTATAGTAGTATACTAGTTGAACACCGGGGTTATTATAGATAAATAACCATATAAAAATTATTATAAAAAAACATAAATAACATTTCATTACTTGGGAAGAAAACTGAAATAGAATAAAATATATATCTTAAAATACATCTTTTATTTCAGCTAATTGCCAAGTTAAGATTTCTCATTTTCAATTACTTTAACTTGATGGAAGTAAACTAAATAAACCAAGACTATAAAGAATAAAAGTTTAAAAAAAAACTACTAAAAATTACAAAAACACCCAACAAAATGACTGAAAATTAACAAAATGAACTTTAAAATGAAAACAGAAAATGTAAAAAAAACACTAATTCAAACTATGAGCAAACATGTATAATATTCTGTCTGCAGCAAAATACAAAGTGTACTGTTGTTTTATAAATTCAATAAATTTTCAGGTTATGAAAATTTTATCTCTAATTTGTCTGTATTTTCCTTGCTAAAGATACATTGGGGAAAGTTTTTAAACAATCCTATAAATGCATTTTAAAAAATACTAAATTGAATCGTTTTGAATTGAATCATTCTGAATTTGTGAAAAATTGCTTTTGAATTTAAACAAATTGTACTAACACGACTAAAATTAAATAAAGATTAATAAATAAAAATGATTAATAAATAAAAATGAATACATACTACATGGACATATTAATATAATACACAAAAAAACGAATAAAACTGAACTAAAAAAGAATAACAAAAATGACAAAATTGCTAATTCGAATTATAGAAAAATTCTGAAAATGACTAAAATGCTCAACAAAATTACTAAAACTTTAACTAGAATTTAAGTGAAAACAGAAAATATAAAAATAAAATCTATTTTAAAATATTAGCGCAAATTATAGTACTATATCAGTGCTACACAGTATCATTACAAACATTATGAACACTATAGATGTGCAGTTTTTTAGTTCCTCTCACTCTATGACAAATCCTTTAAATTGAACCATATTTATAACATAACATGAATGATAAATATGAATATAAAACAAACATAAATTATAGTGGCATTCATTTTAAACAATATTTGTTATAAACGCAAAGCTTCACATTTATTTAAAGTGAAACTTAAACTAGCACAATGTGGGAAATGCGCTAAACAAATTAATGTGGGCTCATGTACCTCTCTGATTCGACACCAATCCAACTTTTTATTTATTTATGACATTAATTGCATATATAAGTTGCCTATAAAAAAAAAAGTGACTTGTTTTCTGGAGAATACGGTACTTTGAGACTCTGTGCATCTGTTCACATCAGTGTCTGGTGACATGCGGGAAGGGCGTCAGACACCGACAGGTGCTTTGCATTCTGGGAGACGAGAAGCTGAATGAGCAGCGCTGTGACCCAAACACCAAACCCTCGGCGGTGGGCAGCTGTGAGCTTCCCGAATGTGCATCCTGGCAGGTTGGAGCCTGGAGTCCGGTGAGAAACAGACGCTCGGTTCCTTTGTCATGTCAGTTTCTGTCACCAGACGTTCTGAATGGGAATGATGGTGTTTTTAGTGCACGGTGAGCTGCGGTCAGGGCTATCAGATGCGTGCGGTCAGGTGTGTGTCAGGAGCTTACGGCGAGACAGTGGACGACAGGGCTTGTAACGCAGCCGCCAGACCTCGAGACAGTCAGGTGAACAAACACAATCACGTGCTCCATCTGCACTTGTGCTCAAATCACGATTTTTAATGGTTTTGATGAAAGAAGTCTCTTCTGCTCACAAAGGCTGCATTTATTTGATCAAACATACAGTAAAAATTGTGAAATATTATTACAATTTCAAACAGCTGTTTTCTATTTTAACATATTTAAAAATTGTATTTATTCCTGTGATCAAAGCTGAATTTTCAGCATCATTACTCCAGTCTTCAGTGTCACATGATTCTTCAGAAATCATTCTAAGATTCACAAGTTTGGTGTCAGATTTTTAAAAAAGTTAAAACCTTAGATACTTTTTTTCAGGCAACGTGTCTAAATTGATCAAAAGTGACAACAAGACATTTATAACATTACAAAAGATTTCAATTTCAAATAAATACTGTGCTTTGAACTTTCTATTCATCTTTGAATCCTGAAAAATAAAATGCATCAATTTCCACAGAAATATTGGGGCAACCGTTTTTCAACATTGCTAATAATCAGAAATGTTTCTTGATGATTTCTGAAAGATCATGTGACACGGAAGACTAGTAATGATGCTGAAAATTCAGCTTAGCATTACAGAAATAAATTACATTTTAACAGATCTTCACATAGAAAACAGGAAAATGTTTGAAACTGTAAATATTTTACTACCATTTTTACTGTATTTTTGATCACATAATGCAGTACTTTGTGAGGGCAGACTTGAACTTTTTTTTTTATATTTTCCATTTTGACAATGTTAATTATAATTGTTGTAGTGACGGTGAGTTGGCGCTTGTCTCAGGCGCATAGGCGTCATGTTTAACACACCCAGACCAGCAGAAGTGGGTCAGAGACACACACAGTTGAGATACGGCTCATGGACGCAGTGTGAGTAACATTTCACCTCAAATATCTCATTGACTCACTGCGTTTTGTTTTTTATTCTCTCTAAGGAACACCTGAGCCAAAGTTGATCGTCGGGCTTTCCCGCTCGTGTAAAGATTTTTCTGGTCAGCTAGTAGTCTTTCATTTTAAGCATTAGTCGACTAATCGTACTTTTATTAATAAACCATTTAAATCATTATTATGAGTCTTTAATTGCCTACATAACCTAATAAGCGCTCGAGTGCATGCATAAAGCTTGCCACAGCACACCGTCAGAAGTAATGATTATGAATGTGTCACGGAAAAAATTATAATAAAAAATTATTGTTAAACTAGTGCTTCTTTTGTTTTCGAAGAGATGAAGTCGGCGACACTGACTTGTCATCTCCGCAGTATTGGACACGCATGTATGCATGTTTCATGCAGATTACATAATCTGAGAATATTTGTCTTCCATTTTAATTGGTTCATTTGAAAGTAGACATTTCTCTCTCTATATATATATCTTTAATGTCTGTAAGTCACGTATACCGAAGTTTTGGCACAGTCAAGTTTTATAAAGCTTACCGAGACGGCTAAAGCGAGTCCTGTTTTTTTTTTATTTTACAAAAGCACAATGTTTTGGTGTTATTGTGAGTAGCGCTGGATGATATGGTCCAAATTTATATCACGTATACTTTCTTATTTCGTTGGAGTTTTGGTTCCTTGCCGCTGTTGCCTTTGGCTTGCTTAGTTGGGACACTTAATTTCCAGCGATATCGTGGACTTGATTGCAAATGATTGCAAAGAAACTATTTAAACTGAACTGAGCTGGACAATGAAATCACTGAATCAACAATGAACTGACTTTAACTGAAAATTGAATGTTTACTATTGTCATTTTGCATTATTGATACTATTTTCCTAATTAATGCTGTTCATTTGCTTTGTCACAATCTGTATTGTTAAACGCGCTATATAAATAAATGTGACTTAAAAAAAGCCTCATAAAAACAAATGTCTGTACCTACAAACTTATGAAAAAATAATGAAGTCTCTGAGATCTCCTCCTATAAAATATATATATTTTAATGTTCACCTTTTTTTGTATTTAGCCTTCATACAAACAAGAGATGTGAAATCACTGTCAAATAAACATATGACTCACCTATTAATATTAATCTTGAACTTCAACCTAATGGGCTCCGCCTAACATACTCTAAGCCTCTAGCCATCCAACACCCAACGTTTTGAACTAAAGAGTTTTATGATTTTTGCTCCAGGAATAAAATTACATTTTAAAATATATCAAATAGAAAACAGTTATTTAAAATAGTAAAAAATATTTTAAATGTTACTGTTTTTGCTGTATTTTGGATGAAATAAATACAGGCTTGGTGATCAGAAGAGAATTCTTTAAAAAAAACAAAAAAAAAACGTACTGTCTGTTCAAAAACTTTTTGACTGGTACTGTAAGTCTGATCTATCTTATAGCTTGAAACAATGTGCTTTAGCCCGTATACCAGTATGAAAAGGGCTCTGAGTTGCTGCAGAAACACAACAAAAATTGGCAACCACAAAAACGTGCGGAGGCGGGCTTATTATGAAAAGTGCTAACTGATTGTCTGCCAGCAGGAGGCGCTTTGAGAGCGGTAGAACTAGCGGTTTCCCTGGTAACGGCTGTAATCAAATCAGCTCCGCTCATGAATGCTTCTTTATCCTATAAAATGAAAATGCCATCGAAACTTCTCTGAAGACAGTCGGTTCCCTTCAGAAATACATTCATATAAAACACCCGCGACGCGTTTTGATTTTGGAGCGTGTAGTGGCCAACGCGAATTACAAACGCACAAATAAAGCATGTATGGGAAACACTGTACTGTATAGTGCGGAAATATGTTTAAAAATCATATCCTCGTTATTGAGAAAATATATATATTGCTATACATATTGATATTGAATTATTGTCCAGCCCTAATTGTGAGTGCACTCAAATAAACGTAGAGTCTTTACAGATTCTACTGTTCAGCTTCCACACTCCGCACAGACACTTGAACAGCGCGGAAAAAAAAAAAAAAAAAAAAAAAAAAAAATACATTCTTACGGTTGAGCGGGTGCCATATAGTTTGCTAATACTAACATATTTCAGATGATAAGCTATATTTGCGCTCGATAATTTTTTTATCTGGCGACTAATGCGATTTTTGGTCTACTCACAAAGGACAACCAAGCCTCTGCTCGTTGACTAACGGTTAGTCGACTATTAAGGGGCCGCCCTAGTTGATGGGACCTCCTGCTGTATTTATGCGTTGTGTGTGTGTTTCAGTGCTCGGTGTCGTGCGGCGAGGGCCGGCGGGAGCGCTACGTCAGCTGTAGAGATGCTCAAGGCGGCGTCGCTGAAGAGTCGTCCTGTGCTCATCTTCCTCGTCCTCCAGACTCCTCCGTGTGTTTCAGTCCCTGCGGTCAGTGGAGGGAAGGAGAATGGACACCAGTGAGTCAAACACATTTGTTTTCACAGTCCTGCATGGTCTACATAGAGAAGCATACACCACACGAATGATTGGTCCTGTTATACATGCTTAGCATGCATTGCTGTAGTCGAAAGAGACTGTGTCATTAAACTAGATGCTTTTATTTAGTTAGCTGCTATAAACGTGTAGAAAACAGTGTTATTTTATTCATATTTGGTTTAGCCTTTAGTTTTGTATTTTCGTATTTAAATGTTAGTTTTAGTAATTATATTGTTTTTGACAGTATTTTTTTCTATACTTCTATTTAGCTTTCATTTATTTTTCTTTCATTTTTAGTCATTTTAGTACCTCAACTTAAAATAACTTTATTTCAGTTAGTTGCCGAATCAAAATTTGTTAAAGTTTTTTTTTAAGTTTAAGTTTATTCATCTAATGTTTTATTTTATTTATTGTTTTTATTTTTTATTTTATTTATTTGTATTACCTTTATCTTTCGTATTTCATATTAACATTTTAGTTTTAGTACTTTGTGTGGTCGTTGTGTCCAATATTTTTTTTAACATCCAGTTTAGCTGAATTTATTTTTCATTTAGTACCTCAATTAAACTTTTCATTTACATTTTATTTTTTTATTTTACAATTAAAATTGAATTTCAGTTAGTTGCCCAAAGCCAAAATGTTTCATTTTTAAATTTTTAAGTTAAGTATTTTATTTATTTTATTGTATTTTATTTATTTTATTTTATGTTATTTTTTTTTAGAATTATTTTTGTATTTATTTTAGTTTAGTTAGTTTCTTCTTTCTGTAGTGTTTCATTCAGTATTTTATTTATATTTTCATAACTAGCCTTTATTTAGTTAGTTGCCAGGAAAAACCTTCGTTAACTGGAAACATTTAGTTTTTTCATCTATATTTATTTTAATTTTATTTTCTTTTATTTGCTTATTTAATTTAATTTATTTAATTTAATTTACATGTTAATGTATTTTATTTTATGTTATTTTATTTTATTTTATTTTTTGTTGTAATGTTTCTCATCAAATTTCTTTTTCACTGTGATGTTTCTGACAATAAGGAGCTACTAGATTATTAAAACTTAATTTGTATGATCAGTAAATACCATGTAATTTAAACCCAACTGTGAAGCAATTACACTCACTATTATCCTCTCTTCAAAAAGCTTTAAAAACATCCCGCATTATAGAACAATTTTTCAATAAATTGTCATTTTTATTTATTTGCTTTCCCCTGTA
Source organism: Sinocyclocheilus anophthalmus (assembly GCA_018155175.1). Taxonomy (NCBI): domain Eukaryota; kingdom Metazoa; phylum Chordata; class Actinopteri; order Cypriniformes; family Cyprinidae; genus Sinocyclocheilus; species Sinocyclocheilus anophthalmus. The sequence continues at coordinate 209,488 of JADLZN010010721.1, forward strand.
TTCCCCCACTTGTTTTTGTTCTGTAATGCTGTATATTTGTTAAGATTTGTGAAAAAAAAAAAGTTTTAGTTAACATTACGCTGGTAAAAGAGGAAAATGATGTGCTACATAAAGCTACATAAAATACAACCATTCTGAATATGCACACATTTTTTCACACAAATATTGGGCACAATTTTAAACTGAAATTGAAACCCATTGACTAACTAAAGGAAGTTATTGCAGTGCATTTTGAGGTGTGCTGCCTGAAGAGGTGTCTCGGTAGGCAGCTGTCTGTAGGTGTGGTTTGTGTTGATTGTGGCGTGTGTTTTTGGTGCAGTGCTCGGTGTCGTGTGGTGTGGGTCGCTCCACGCGGCGGGTCGTGTGCATGAGCTACCATCCTCACTTGACGGTCGTTTCTGTCTTGTGACCCGCGAGTCGTCCCCAGCACTGAGCATGCAGGAGTGTGCGGCCGCCCCCTGCCAGTCCTCCTACCACTGGCCCAACAACCAGCCCCACTTCCCCTACGACCCCAGCAGCCACAGCTGGAACGTCCCGTCTGCAGACAACCAGTGGAGGACGGGGCCCTGGGGAGCCGTGAGTGACACCCTCACTTACTCTGCTTCATGTTAACATTTAACATTTGTAATACAAAACAATATACTTAAATGATGCAAAAATATATATAAATTCATAGTTGGTAAAAGTGTATTTACAATTTAAGTATATATATATATATATATAAAATAGTGTATTTTTTATTATTACTTATTGTAAATTTATATTCATACTTGTGTGTGTGTGTGTCTATATAGATCTTATATATATGATATGTTATATATATAGTTTAGCATTGTATCTAATATTATTGAATCAACATATAAGTAAAATGTATTTTATATATAAATATAATATTCATAGCTCTATATATATATATTAGATATATAATATATAAGCTTTTATCTTTACAAACACTAATATTTTAATAACAGTGTGGAATGCAATTTTCAGCACTAAAAATCTAAATTGAATACTCATTTTTTTTCACACGGTTACTTACCATTTGCTTAAAAAATGAACATGATGTGTAAATTCACCTGTGCGTTTAAAATGATTGATTTGTATTGTTTTATTTATTAATAAAATTAATTATTTAGAGTCAAATAGTATAGATTTTTTTATATACAAATAATTGTAATATTAATTTTTTCATTTTAATAATATATTTTGTTGTTATTATTATTATTATATTATTATTATTATTAGTAGTAGTATAGTATTTTATTATTCTTAAAAATAGAATTATATAAATAGAATCATTTATTTGATCAGATATTGACCATAACATAACTGCTTATTGTATCAGCCAGAATTTTAATATCAGTGCATCCCTAAAATTACGACAAGACTAAAATATCAACTTAAGATCAAATCTACATATTATGATGCCATTTTATTACTGCATTGACTGATTGAGCGCATGATCATTATTAATGTCCGCTGAGCTTGTTCTCTGTCTCACGTGTGTTTTGCGAGCAGTACATGCGTGTGTGGATCCTCTTACACAATCACAGTCTGTTTGCTTTAGTGCAACGTTTCATATTTCATGCTCTCTGTCATCTGACTGCAATTTCCTTCATTAGCACATGTGCCCATTAGCTTTGATCCGCTGCTGCGAGCACTGATGCATGCTGGGATTGGATGAGTTCCAGAGTGTGTGAGGCTTTCATACTGGACTTTATTAGTGTGGTTTGTGGATTATATGAAGATAATGCCATGTAATACAGGCTGTAAAGAGACGTATTTTGCTGGAGGAACACAAACTCATATAGAAAGTCATGTGACGTCAATCTCCCGCTGATAGCTATGTGAGAAAATGAGTCCTTTAATGGCTCTGAACGATAATGACTTAACAGATACAATGTGCAATGTGTTTTTCATATTACAGTACTGAGAATTAGAGGTGAAATGTGTTGAACTGGCATTGAAATAATTTCATAATGCAAAAAAATAATGCATTCGTGTCTGTTGTGAGCCAAACTAAATACATAAACATTTCTTAAAACTGCATAGTTTTTAGTGAGGCAATGACACTTTGCAAATATGTTAAGACCCAACTTCTCACTAATCCTGCCCTCATCTATGTCTCTGTCGTTTTTCTACTATTTTCTTGATCACAGTCATTACATGGTTTGGGAATAGACTTCATCTCACCCTGGTCGTTGTTTTCGGCGTTTCTACCTTCGTTGACCGGGTCAACGTCTTGGAGCCATTACCCCTAAGTGCTCCAAACATACCTATCTAGACGTTATATTAGTGTTCTGAAAACTGTTGTAGTAAATAATAGTTTACAGCTCCTTGTTTTTCACTTATAATCGTCAAAACCCGTGTGGGGACTCCGAGGTGCTACCATTAGTGTGAAAATATAAATTGTCATCTAGGATAACCACTCTGCAGCACTACAATACTTAACTCACTATCGGCGTTACCATTAAATTTAATAAATTCCATTAATGTCCATAGGGTATTAATATGGGTAACCATGCTCAGGACTAATTATTTATGTTATAAAATGGAATACAACGATATATTCAAATACAATTTCTCATCAATATTGTAAAAAATATATTGTTATTTTGCATCATAGTTTTTTTGTGTTGTTCATGTGTAATTTGAAATTTCAAAGATTATCTACATTTTATTTATTAATCAATAACATAAAAAAAAATCACATTCACTCATTAATGAGAAGTTGCTGATCAGATACAATATATTGGGAAAATATTATAGATTTCTGACCTTTTTTTTATACTCCAAAATATTTTGCACTAACCTCTTTTATAAATCCGCCCCCCAGGGAAAATTTTTTTTTTTTGTTTTTTTTGATTGACATACCATCTCAACTTACATTCTTCCGGCACATTGTATTATCCACAGTGATCTCTCCTACTGTTTTTAGAAAATGCTAATAAAATATGAGAAGCACTCCGAGTTAAACTGTGTCAGAACAAACTCATCTTAAAAATGCCAGATAACTTTGATAGAAAGGTATGTAATATATTCGGTTGAATAGCTGTCAGCTGTTAAATTCGAGTACACAATTAGATAATACCAATTTAGCTCAACTAATTACCAAGCAGTGCTTCGTTTTGTTCAGTCTGTGGTGTAAAAAGATCATATTAGCAATTAAAGAAAAACACTTCAGCAGAGCATGCTCAGATCAAAGTGTCTGAATCATTTTTGATCCCAGATTTTACCGTTAGTCCACTGCATGAAGTATAATATGTCACAGTTCACTTTATTTTGCTATCCTCACTTACATAAATGAACAATAGTGTCCTGCACCCACTAGTAAAAAAATAGTGACACTCAGCACAAAAGCAGTGTAAGGTCGCTGGGGTAATAATTTGCAGCAATAGCCAAGCAATACTTGTATGGATCACAATTATGACATTTTTCCTTTTCTATGCCAAAGTCATAAGTGTATCTTACTGAAATTATCATGTGCCAGGCCGAAGCTATTTTGTAAACTCTACGGAACTATATTCAACACTTAATGTTTCGATTAAATAATATGCAGTGCTAAGAACCCTGGTCATTGGAGCAACTTTAAACGCGTGATTTTCTTCATATTTTATAATTGTTGTTTTGACTGCCACAAAAAGAATAATCTATGTCCTCAGATTCTTCAAATAGTTGTATCTCGGCCAAATATTATTGCTCCCACATCCTAAGTCTCCCTATCCAATCAAGTCACCGTAAAGATTATTATTCAGCTTTCAGATGATGTATTAATCTCAATTTCACAAAATTGACTTTTATGACTGGTTTTGTGCTCCAGGGTAACATATGCAAGCGATGATATGTGGTGTCTGAGTAGTTTTTGGTTTGACAGTAGATGCTGGTGTCTTGTGTTTGTGCTCAGTGCTCCAGCTCGTGTGACGGCGGCTTCCAGCGGCGGGTCGTGGTTTGTCAGGACGCAGACGGACGCAGCACCAATCACTGCGACGAGAGAGTCAAACCCGACCAATCCAAGAGCTGCGACTCCGGACCCTGTCCACACTGGAACTACGGCGTCTGGGGGCCGCATTCCGCGTTCTCTTTCAGACGTACAAACCGACTTATCCTGCTGCCAGTGGCAGAGAGTGCTCTTATTAGTTTGTGTGGTGTAAGCATACCAACACTGGTCACGAGTGTAAGATTATCCATAAAATTGACTTGACGTTTCATTAAAATGCTGTAAAACTATATCAGTATATATCCCATCAAAATATTATTATTTGTTTGGGCTATCTAGTTGATTTCTTAATAATTCTTTATAGTTTTATATGATGTATTTTTGGTCTTAAAGTGAAAACTCTCTAAATTTATTTTAATCTAATTGTGTTTTGTGTGAAGTTGTCTACTTGTAAGAAAATAATTGTGTATTGGGTTTGTATTCCACCTGTTTTTAACGAGTCGAGACAAACTGGTGATTGAGTTATAATATTATAATAATTTATTTAATTGCCTAATATTTAAATAATAGTATCTATTCATTACCGAAACAAATCTTCATCATGCACTAGATTTAGGGGGGGGCGGTTGTCGAGGTGGTAACCTTATTATTTTTATTGAAGATGTTGTAGTGTTGCTGGGTCTGAACGGGATTAATCGCATCCAAAATAAAGTTTTGGTGTACCTGGGATATAGGAGTGTGTACGGGGTTTATTTATTAGTATATATAAGAGTACACAGTGTGGTCGCGGTGAATATTTTTGGGGAACTATCTACATTGAGTTACAATGTGTCGGGGTCGGTTTAATATCCTGTGTCGGGAAATTATAATAGTTGGTACTAATTGGAATATAGAATAAAACATATTTGCTGAAATACATACACATATATGCTTGTACTTGTATAGTTTTTCGTAAAGATAAATACACACACACGGAATGGATATATTTCAGGCAATATGTTATAGTTATATAATACCATATTATGCTTCTTTATTTATAATTTATTTATTTCAGTACGAAACAGTTCAAAATGACTATTAATAAACTTAATGATTATATTTTATTTTCATAGTCATATCTATATGGATAAATTATATTTATTTATAACATATCATTTTTGGTATGGGATGGGTGGGTCTTGCATACTAATGTATTTTAATATTATTATTTGTATAATTATTACATACCTTTTGTATTTTTCATATAATGCCACAATGCTCGTATAAGTCAACAGCAATACGTGGCTGATCAATGTTATTGTGGAATATATTATTCAGTGTGCGGCCATGTGAAAGGGGACTTATTTTGCGGGTTATTGTTTTCTGTTGGGTGTTAGTGTGAAATAATGAACTAGATCCATAATGTGTTTGTTGAGTATCATTAAGAAATTAGATTGTATATAATAATAAGATTCCTTATTATAATATATTTTATTATTTTACAATCCAGAGAGAATTATTGATTGTAAAAATGAAATAAAATTAAATCAGCATTGAGTAAGAGTATCATAAATATAGATAAATGAATTATGAAATGACTGTTTAACTCATTATTGATGTGTGTGTTTTTGAGTGTTGCATCTTTAGCTTAGCGACAGGATAAACTGTACTGGAGTCTCTTCTGCCTGGTTTATGAGTTGAGAAGCTGAAGTGCTGATGGTGGAGTGTCTCTTTGTCTCTGTCCTGTAGTGCTCACGCTCGTGTGGCGGCGGTCAGCGCACGCGTCTGGTGGTCTGTCAGCGTCCGAGCGGTCAGAGGTTAAACGAGCCCAGCTGCGATGCTCTGGACAAACCGGCCGATGTGGAGCAGTGTAACGGCCAGCCCTGCGCCGCCGCCGCCGCGGCTTCATGGCACAGACGAGCGTGGAAGCCGGTACGATAGATAGCAGCTGTCTGTGTGTCTGTCTGTCTGTCTGTCCATCAGACGCCCAAAGACACGCCCAAACCGGGTTCACGTTCAGTTAAAAGCACCGCCCACGTGCCTCGCTCCACAAATCATCCAAGATCAGGAGCCGGTTACATTCACTTAGCCTCTATGTTAAAGGGATAGTTCACCCAAAAATGAAAATTCTGTCATTAATTACTCACCCTCATGTCGTTTCGAGACCAACCGTAAGAAACCTTCGTTGTATCCTTCGGAACACAAATGAAGATATTTGTGATGGAATCTGAAAGTATGCTCTGATCCCCGGCCCCCTAGACCGCACACAACTTGGCAATGCTTCCCAAGTCAGAAACGTTCTTGCAGGCGATCTGTAAAATAATCCATGTGACATCAGGTGTTCACCGCAATTCTATAAGCTACATAATACTTTCGTGCACAAAACGACTTTATTCAACTATTCGTCTCCTCCCTCATCAATGTGGCCCATAGCCCCATTTTGGAGAATATCAGCTGGACGTAAACAGCGTATGCTGTTCTGTGTCAGCCGCGTCACACGGATATTCTCCAAAATTGAACTAGGGTGATGTGGAGGAGACGAATGCTTTAATCATAAGTCTTTTTTTCCTGTTCTTTTGTGCACAAAAAAGTATCTCTCGTGGCTTTGTATAATTGCTTATGCACCCCTGATGTCACTGGATATTTTAGCAGATCTCCCTGCAACGTTCTTCTGGACTTTTGGGTAGACTTTCAGTTGTGTGTTTCTGTCTATGGAGTTGTCAGACACTTCACGATCTCCCTCACACTCCGTCCCTCCATTTGTGTTCCGAGATGAACGAATGTCTTACGGGTCTGAACGACACGAGTGGAGTAAAGTTAATGACGAATTTTGTCATTTTTGTGTGGTGAACATCCCTCTTGAACGACACGTGTCTTAAAGAAACCAATCTACAGTTCAACCGTAAACTAATCTCCGTTTTTATGTAACCGAACTTCGTTACCTAAATCTCTCGACCAGTTCGTAAAGACAATTCAGACTGACTAATCTCTTTAAGACTAGTCTACAACCTTTTTTCTTGCCCCCGGCTGGGCCCCGTGCCGCTCTGTTTTACCGTTTTGTTAGAATCCGTAGCTTTGTCTTGTGTTCCAATACAAAGATCTAAAATATTCTTAAACCCAGCATGCATTACAACGAAATGCAAATTACTTAGTATTAAGTTCTCTGTTTTTACACCAAAAAAAAAAGGAAATCAAATGAATCAGTTTTTGCTTAAAATTAAGTATAACTAATATAAATAGACACATTTAAAAAAAAACTAAATTTAAAACCCAAAATTTTAAAATTAAAAAACTTAAATATAGATATTTTTTCTGAACCACAAGTTGCCTTCTTTTAAAAAATAAATACAATTTAAAAATAAAAAAAATACTTTGCTGAATCCACTGGTAGGTGTTTGTTCTTGTTTTAAGTCAGAGGCGGACAGTAGTGAAGTATTTCTACTTTACTCAAGTACATTTACAATTATCTGTACTTTATCAGTGTTTTTTTTTACTTCACTACGTTCCAAAGCATAATGTCTTACTTTTACCGGCACTACAGTTCATAAATAACAATCATGTGTATTTTGTTTAACCTTTGCTACTTTCAAGACATTAATAAATGTATACTTTCCTCGTACTCAGTAAATCTTTCATTACGTTTACTTGAGTATAAAGAAAGTAATCGATTTTCTAATGTAATTAAGTATAAATGATATTTATATGAAACGGTAGTGCAGTAAAAAAAGTGCACTCTTATGCTTTTGGAAGTTGCTGAGTAAGTTTGCTAAGGGAAAAACAACTCTGATAAGTTACGAGACCTGAAAGTACGTCGTTACGCAGAGTAAAAATACTTCACTACTGTCCGCCTCTGCTTTTAAGCGAAAATTCACTTAATTTTGGTGCATTTTGCAGAAAGCAAGTCTGAATATCTCCAGTAAATGCATCTCTGATTTAAGAATAATTTTGTACTGTAATTGAAATACCAAATTTTTTTGCAGTGAATCTCCAGGGGGACGGTGTGGGGCCACCTAAGCAGATTAAAAACCGTGATTAAAAACATGTTTGCACGCTCTATGAATCAGAAGAAGCGTGTCTGAAAAACAGAGAAATAAATCGTGCAATTATATTCGTACTCGTTTGAGCTGTAATCTAAAAACACAAGTGTATATTTGTGTATAAGAGTTTAATATTTGAATTATTATTATTATGACAATTACCCAGCAGCCACTTATTGTATATTATATTTGTATCTTTGTACAGAATGAGTATTTTTAAAATCATCAATTCGTCTTATATTATTTAATATTTCAAACTGGTGCTCGTGACGTTGACTTGTACAGAGGAAAATAATTTTTGTTAGTGCTTTGTTTTTATTTTGATCGCGATGTGAAATTAGTTTTTGGAAGATCTGCAGTTTTATGTTTTTCAACAGAAATCGTGGCTGCAGGATATAAACATATCTAAGTATAAATAACCACACTTTAGTTAGTTTGACAAGCGATTGCGACACTTCGACGTGGACTGAAACACTCAAGGAAAACTTGATAAATGACAAATGAAAGAAATACCTCATCGTTCAGTCTTTGTCTCAAAATGCACTCGCAAAATGTAATAAAGCAGAAATGTAATAAAATCAAACGACCAAAGATTTCAGCCTCGTCTAACCCTCATAATGCATTCAGCATCTTGTTATTACGTAATAGTTCAAAGATTGACCCTACAACCCATCCTGGTTAGTCTCTTACTCCCACTTCCGCTTTAGCTATTTCTTATACTCTTCAATTTACAAAGTATCACGAAATTCTCGTTGAATTTCAATGAAGCATGAACCACACCAAAAAGAAATTATGCAAAATAAATAGGCTATATATTTTTCGCAATATTGATGAGAAATTATATTTGAATTTATCATTGTATGAAATTTATAAAAACGTGCAATCTGAGAATTATATGAACAGTTTTAACTGCATTGAAGTGAATGGAATTTAATTCCTTTTAATTCATAACTCATGATTTATCCAAAACAGCCCACATTTATGAAACCTTCATGTTTATTTCCAACAAAACAGCCTAAATATTACTCTGAAAAGTTTTCAAATTAGATAAATTCATTTTAATTGCATAAACTTTCAGTTCCCGATTTTAAAAAGTGATCAATTTGTCACGCCGCAGTGTTTTAGCAATAGACGTACATATTCATGTTTATCAACAAAATTCAGTCCCAGAAGTATGTGAGCTATGGAGAAAGGTTAAATATATTTCACAAAAGTCTTTTCAGACACTAATATAATTTCATAGATAAGTATTTTTGACACCTAGGGTGCCATAAATCCGGGGGCGTGTCAAATGCCCGCTCACACGAAACGTGTTATATCTCTTAAAAGATCATTGTAAAAAATCTGAAAAAACCCAAATGATTTGTATTTTAAGGGTCCTAAAGCATTTGCAAAGTTTCATTCCCTTACTAAAAACTAAGTTTTACAAAAGTTTTTACGTGTCAAAATGCATTAAGAGGGTTAACGAGTGATACGTTTGTACTGCTCGTCATCAGGTATCAACACTGAGATTTGGTGCTAATTAGGATTGAATCACTAAGTTACTATTTACTTCATTGTTTGTCTAAATGTAGCGCTGAGTTTTGTTTGTATCATTGTCACTCAGAATTGGACTTCATGCATCGTTATCGTTAAGGTTGCAGTCGGTTTCTGCAAACGAAACCTTGAGAGCATTTTAGCTCTTATTTGATCAACTACCCATAATAAAACCACAACCTATCGACTTGTTCAGACGGTGATTGATTGACATGAGAAATTTGTATATTATTTTTATAGAGGGAAAAAAAGGAGAAAAGTTGCAAATTTTCGTGTTCGGGTAATTAAACCTCGTTCGCAGTGAATTAATTGCCATCTGAATGAGTTTTATACAGATACGTCACATTATTCTATATTTTTTAGATATATTTCTAAAGTTTCAGAACACAAATACCTCTTTTATGCCGTATGTTCGATTGTCTGGCCATTTCTAATAGTTTCGAAGGATTGTTTTATTTATTTGTTTACAGCCGGAGATTCAGTGCTGCAGCTTTTATATGCAAATGTCTTGTTTGATTGTGTTTTGAATCATAAAGTAACTGTATATTTGTCTCAATCTTCATTGTGCAGCGATCAAGCAGTTCATTTCTCTTCTCATCCGCTGGTTTCTCGTCTTTGTTTCTGTTCATCTTGTTCTGGTTTCTTTCTCTCTGTTCTCTGATCGCTCATGATGATGTATGATTTTGTTTTTCTCATAAATATGTTCAACTGAACGTCCCACTCAGTTTGTTCCAGAACTATTTCACACTGTAATAATGATTAAAATACATAAAGGTTGTGAATGCTTGTGTTGTTTTCTTAGTCTGTTGGGCTTTTAGCCACATCTGAAGGGGTTTCTATGTTCATTGAGTTTTTATCGACATTCTTTTTGGTTAATATGTGTATGCATTAATATATATGGAAAAAAGGGGGAACGTTTTTATTTTAGCTGCTGTAATTCTTAATTACATTGTAATTATTTATAGCGGAGTCAACGATTGAATCCACAATAAAAGTTTTTGTTTACATAATATTTTGGTGTACTGTGTATATTTATTATGCATATAGAACTACACGCACACATGCATGGTATATTATTTCAGAAAATGTTGCGTTTAGAATATTAAATATATTTTAATATAATAAAATTATATGATATACGTATGATACCTGTGAAATATAAAATATATACGTAGTGTGTCCTTTATATTGCATCGTAGATAAACACATCACACTCACGATATCTATATGTAACACAACCTTTATTTTTGGGGATGCGCATTTACATTTGACCGCACTAATTATTTACCAAATTTTAATCATATATATCATCAAATGCTTTTTAAACAGTTTTAGTGATGCCTTTTATCTATGCACAATCAATGTACAATATTTCACATTATAATATTGGAAATCACACAATTTATGTAATATATAAGCGCAACTTCAACGACATATTCAATCACCTCAATAAAAGCTGCAGACAATACCACAAAATAACTTCAAATGTGTTTAAATGTATTTAAGAGGAGTATTTTAGTAGATCTGCCTCGGAATTAAGTTAGGTTCATGTTTTATTATATAGAGTCAAGCTTAATGAACATTGCCAAATCAAGTCTCTCAATTAATATATCTCAAAAAATTGCATAAAATAACAAAATATTATCAAAATGCTTTTTAAACCATTTTAGATGGAGTAATAGCCAGTCTTTAATTATATGCCATTGGTCATGTGATATTATGCAACATTTCACATTATATATATACTAGTATATAGGTATATACGTATAATGCAAGCTTAAAGATTCATGATTCATCAAAATGCTGTTTAAAACCCTTTTAGATGGATTATTTTAATATATATGCATCGGTCATGTAATAGTATGTAATATTTCATATTTTGATATAAAATATATATTAGTGTGATATATGATGTGAGATGTAATTCAAATCAAGCCACTTTGATCCTATTTTATTTTGGCAGGATCATGCATTAAGAAAAGATATGGAAACTATTAAAGGCAATTATTCATAAGCATGTTTATGTGAGATACGCATTTAGCTTCACAGCTTATAGAAATAAAATCCAACTTAGTTTTAGACACATTCTGCTGTTTTACGGAGACATTAATGAGCTTCATGAAATCCTGCGAAGTGCCAGAAAAGGCCTTGCGTCTTGTGAGTTTGACGATGTTTTCTTGAAGGTTTATAGAAGAGAAGCGGCGGGTCGCTGCAGCTGGGAATCATTTGGTTAATGGCTCGGCTGTAATGCGTTTGGCTTTCACAGCAACATTGGCTGATATTAATCAGAGCTGGCCAGAGTCCTTCATCTGAGAGTTAAAACCGTGTTTATAGAGCAGAAAAACCCTAGAACAGCCTCGTAATCATCGCAGGTTTCAGATTGCACTTAAAAGCCTCTTCGGATTTCCCTCTCGCCGTTTAGAAACGACAAACACTCGTTTGAGTCCAGCAAGAGGCACATTTTCAGATCACGTAAAATGTGTGGTGTAATGTTGAATGTTGATACAGAAATGTATTTACGTTCTTGTGCCGTTTACGGCGATCAGGCGGTGTAATTAAAGCACAGCATGGTTTATAATGTGCTGATTTGATTATAAAGCAATGCTGCATTTCTTTAAGAGAGACGGCATTTGATTTCTGCTCTCTGTATTTGTGTTTATAACATCCTTAATTGTGTTTCATTGCAAATTCTCTCTCAATAACAGAAATAAAACATTGTAATGTTTTATGCTTAGTAGAAAGCATTTAGCAGAGAATGCTACAAATCCATTGATTTCAATCAGAAGAGTGTTTCATGGTGATACAATTTAGTCATTTTTTCGTTTTTGGTCTCTAACTTTCATTAATGGTCTTTTTTTACACAGAATTTTCCGTCTTTGATTCGATCAAATATCAAACTTAAAGAGCTTATATAAAGATATAATTATATAATCGCTGTTTTATGTTTTTGTAGGAAACTATTGTTATTGCATGCAATTTTTAAGAGAATAAAGATTAAGAAAATACAATGATTTTAAAGTCATAAAATATTTAGTGTTAAAAACCTTTAGAATAAACATTTTAGATGTTAGAAAATTTAGCAATGAATAGAATTTTAGATGTAATAATGCAATAATAAAATATTGCATTAGTAATACAATATTTGGAAATAACATTTTAGAAATAATAAACTTATTAGAAAAATAATAGAGTAGTAATATATTTTTAGACATAATAAAATTGTACAACTCTAAGTTTGCCACAGAAATAAGCTTTGCTGCTGATGTGGTGTTAAATAACAAACAAATAAATCACTATTGTTTTTATTAATATTCTGAAATATGAAAAATATTCAGTTTTCCCTTTTCAATTAAATTCTAGTAATTTTTTGTAGTTTTTGTTTTATTGTTATCATACATTTCAATTTTAGTTTAATTTTAGTTATGTTTTTGCTGAAATGAAAAGTTTTTTATTGTACTTTATTTCAGTTGTATATCTTATTTTAACATTTACTTTGTTTCAACTATGTTTTGTTGTTTCAGTGGTTTTGGTTTCAGTTTTAGTTAACTATAATAAACTCATTTCCAGCACTGGCTCTGCTCTACACCAAACACCCTTAAACACCTGTTTCAGTTTTCTGATTATTGCTAATATTCTCTCTGAGACGGGGGCCGCAAATGATTATTCCATCGTTTGGGTTCGTTTGTGGCTCGTCCCTCGTAAATCATCATGTCAGCGCTCTCGAATAATGCAGCCGTTGTCTGAATTTACCCAGAAAGCCCTCGACCTAATGACCGCAGGAAGTCATGTGACTAGAGATGCTTGGCTTTTTGATGTTTGTATGTGAGATTTCTATTATGTTTTATTATGAGTATGACAGCGAGATTCACGTTTGTTGAATTGCTTCGCAAAACTAGCTGCATTTATGCGTTTATAAGCACCAGTAATGTTATTTATTCTCTTTACATTGATGATTGATTGCAGTATTATGATGTAGTTTATTGGTATTGTTAAAACATGGTAACTTACCTCATTGTGATGATAAACTCTACATTTATTCATTTAAGATGTGAAATGAGAAGAATACAAGCGACTAAGAGAACGCAATATTTACCTTAACCAATTTTACTTGTGATAATAAATAAACTGCCTTTATTATGAGAGAAAAAAGCAGATTTTGAGTAGAAACACTGGTTTTTGTTGCGTCTTGATGAGGATCCAGCGTTGCCAACTTATAATCAACTCAACTTTATTGTTCCAGTCAAAACTGATTCAAACCATCATGAGCTTCAGCCAAAAGCCTAATGAAGTCCGTTTTATTCTCCTGGAAACTAATTAAAACCCTCGTGTTGTAATGTTGAACTGACTGTGGAAAGTTAGTGCAGAAACATATTCATGTTCTTATGCAGTCCATCTTTAGTTTATGGCAATTAGGCTGTAATTAAAGCAGGACATGGCCCTGAATCTGTACGATGTTGTGATTTGATTAGAAGCCCGTGCTGATTTGTGATTATATTATAATTATAATGTGATCCATATGGAGAAACGACTCTGATTTCACGCACGCTTTTTTGTGTCTGTCCAAGTTTTCAGTCAGCATTAATTACGCTCGGTAATTATCATGGTTATTATCATAAACAGCAACTAAAACCAGTAAAAAAAAAAGGTTACTTAAAATAAAATATTTCTAAACTGAAAGTGAAATAAAAATGAATACAACTATATAGACACAATTAATAACAATACTAATAAAAAACACAAAGCACAACAAAATTGCTAACATTTTAACTAAAATTACAAAAAAAAAAGTTTAAATATGCAATATATGTAATTTATTCAATAATGTCAAAATGACAATCATTTTGATTACTCTTTGTAGTATTAAAAAAATCTATATTTTTATAAAATCTAAATTGCATATATTGTCTATCTGTCAATCTCTCATCTCTCCTCTCTCTCATTCTCTCTCTCTCTCCTCTATATAAGATTATATATATATTTAGTGCTTGTCGCCAATGGTTAATCGCGATTAATTGCATCCAAAATAAATGTTTTTGTTTACACTCATAATATTTGAGTGTGTATTGTGTATATTTATTATGTATATATATAAACACATATATATTTAAGAAAATATTTTACGTTTTTATATATTAATTGAATAAACATCTATACCTTTACTATTTTCAAAATATATTAGATGCACCGATACCACTTTTTCCAGTACTCTCCCGATACGATACTTTTATTTTTGGTTCTTGCCGATACCGAGTACCGATACCAGTATTTTTATTGCATTTGTAATTTTTTTAAATATTGGGTACAGAAGCCAAAAGATTATGTATAATGTTAGTTGGTTAATTTAATTTATCAAATAGATACAGTCAAGCCAAAATTGATTCTGACACCTTAAACATTTCTCACATTATCACAGTTTTATTCGCTATAGTTTAGAAAATGTAATAAAATATGATGAACCTGTCCGAGTAAACTGTGTCAAACATTCATCCTGATACTTTGCAAATACTTTGCTAGAAATGTTATGTAATGGATTGCACAAATAACCAAAATCATTCAACAGCTGTTGTATGACTTTTACACCACTATCAACCCCTTATCCTCAATGACAGCCTGTAGTCTCCTGAGCGTGCTGTCAGCCAGCTTCATGCAAACCTCAACTTCAATTTTTTTTTTTCCCAGACTCGGTCTGAATATTTTTTTGTCCCAAATTTGTATCAGTTGAACTGGTAGTCCACTAGTATGAAGAAGTTTTGGGTATAATTTAGCACAGTTTAGTTTATTTTGCTATCCACCTCACTTTCCGACCGTGAACTTTGTGTCCGGCCCACCACTAGGTAAAACAGGAGGTAAAAATTATATCTGTCTCGGAATAATGTGTTTGGTTGTGACTGTATATCCGTCTGTTATTTTCACACTTAATTATGCTCATTGAAATTTATTTTACAAGTTTTTGTTACTTTCATTGTTCATTTTTTTGCTCTATGGTACATATTTTTTAATTTAATAGCATTAGAGCTGCTCTATTTGCAGCGGCTTAGTACTGTAATCACAAGCTTTGCTGTAAAAATGCAGAACCACTCGCTATACATCTCCGAACTGTGATATTTCCATAAATAGAAGTCGCGTTTTTTCATCTGAAACGTGCTGCGATTTATATTTCAAAGCCACTCATATAATACAGAAACACTCATGAAGCAAGCAAAACAAGCGCAACGCGTAGGCAGGGCTATTTTTACCTGTAGCGTATCGCTGCATAATCTGTACAGCCTAGCGCATTTCACACAGGCTTCTAGATTCACTTTCGCCAGAAAGTCGTGTATGCCTAAGGTTGAAAATAAATGAATGTTTATAGTGAATGCCCCTATAATGTTTGTTTTACGATTTAGTTTTAAAATTAACCAATAGCGTGTGCTAAGTGGAACGACCGACATCAAGATCACACAACAGAAATTGTGCTCTCTCTCTCTCTCTCTCCTCCTTCCTCTCCCTCCCTCCCTACCCCTCTGCCTCTCTCTCTCGCTCTCCCCCCTCCCTCAACTCTCTCTCTCTCTCTCCCTCCCTTAGTCCCCTCTCCTCCCTCTCATCTCTCTCTCTCTCCCTCTCATCTCCTCTCGCTCTCTCTCTCCCTCCTCCCTCATTCTCTCTCTCTCTCTCCCTTCCCCTCCCTGCTCTCTCTCTCACCTCCTCTCTCCTCCATCCCTCCCTCCCTCATTCCTCTCCTCCCGCCTCCTTCTTCCTCTCTCTCTCTCTCTCCCTCCCTCCCCCTCATCTCTCTCTCTCTCTCTCTCCCTCCCTCCCTTCCGTCTCCTCCCTGCCCTTCCCTCCCTGTCCCTCCATTCTCTCTCCCCTCTCTCGTCACCTCCTCCATAGCTTCCTCCCTCCCTCCCTCTCCTCTCTCTCTCTCCTTTATCCCGTATAACTTCCTCACTATTCCCCTCAACCCCGCGATACTGTCCTCTCTCTCTCTCTCTCCCTCATCGCGTCGACCTCTCTCTCCCTCTCTCTCCTGCCTCTACTCTCTCCCTCCCTCC
>JADLZN010010722.1:0-31119 GCA_018155175.1 Sinocyclocheilus anophthalmus
TATCTATCTATCCTATCTCTCTATCATCTATCTATATAACTATCTATCTATTATCTATCTATCTATCTTATCTATCTTTTTAGAGTTTTGTGAAGACAGTTATTAGCAGTAAACAGACAATCTTGTTTTTAATCAGAAATGCTATGCCACTTCCTTTACAAAACGTTATTTACATTTAGTATTAAACAAAAATAACAGCAGGTGCAGATTTAATCAGAATTCAGTTTCGACACTATGATGAGCAGACTTGATTTTAGACATATTTTTGCAGGTGCAGAGGTTTGTAACTGCAGTCACTGTAAATTGTAATAGTTCATTTTTCAGGAGCTTTTCCTTTGGTTGAAATGGCATGCAAATAATCACTTCATTCTGGTTTAGACTACCATTCAAAAGTTTAGGGTCGGTAAGATTAATATTTTTGAAAGAAATCTCTTAAGCTCACCATGGCTGCATTTATTTGATCAAAAATGCATTAAAGGTGACATATCATGAAAATCTGACTTTTCCAGGTTTTCAGTGCTATAATCAGGTCTTCGGTGCATCTTTCCATCCAAGGAAACGTGAAAAAGATTAACCTAGTAATTTTGTTTTGGGAAGCCTTTTTCTGCAAGCTCTGAGAAAACAAGCGTGTCTGATTTCACTCCCTTGGTGACGTGGCAAAGGGATCTCATTATAATATTACCGCCCGTTAATCTGTAAATTTACACCCACGGCGCCGTCATTTTGATTTTGCAAGTGACAACGGTGTACCAGTTCTAATGCCTTGGTGAAAGTTTGAGCAAAGCATGCTAACTGGTCTGTCTTTCGCTTTGCTGATGAACACAGAACACTATTTAGAGTCCCAGCCCCAGAGGAGACAACAGAGCATGGATTTTTTGATTTATTTACTGTATATTGCTGCGGCCACACAGATCTAAAATAAACATGCGATTTATTTCCCAGCTGTTTACCTCCACAGACATAACCAACTGTTTTTGTAAATCATGTGTTTTCAACGTAAACTTGTGTGTGAATGAGAACTTAGTACTCACATGCTGTGACAGCCGCTTTCTGTGCCGTGGCTTTCGGATGTGTGCTCAGAAAACTTATCAGAAGTTTAAACTATATGGTTTAAAATGCATGATTTCATCGAGATAAACATGATGATCAGAACCAAAACAGATGTTTTTAGCATATACGAGCTGTATGGCCCTATTCTCAAAAAGGGGCGGGAGCAGCAGCTCATTTGCATTTAAAGAGACTGGCATGAAAAACAGTGTGTTCTGCTTCCACTCAAAATAGGCATTTTCAAAATGATATAATAAATGATCTGTGGAGTATTTTGAGCTGAAACTTCACAGACACATTCTGGGGACACCAGAGACTTGTATTACATGTTGTAAAAAGGGACACAATATGTCTCCTTTAAAAACAACAACATTGTGAAATAGTATTGCGATTTATAATGACTGTTTTCTGTTTTAATATATTGTACGGTTATATTAAAACAATAAGTAAAGCTGAATTTTTCAGCATCATTACTCCAGTGTTTAGTGTCACATGATCCTTCGAAATCATTCTAATATGCAGATTTGCTTCTATATATCAGGAATCTTAGAGTAATAAAAAGTTTAAAAGAACAGCCTTTATTTAAAATAGCAATAAACCTTATAAACATCTTTACTCTCCCCTTCACTGTTAAATTCTAGTTTCTTGAATAAAAGTATTAATTTCTTAAAAAAAAAAAAAAAATCTTACTAATCTTTGAACAGAATGTAATAAGGTTTTATTATATCATAAACAATGGCAGGCATTGAATAACACATTCCATGGCTCTTATGCCGTGTGTTGCCCGTCTTGAGCATCATACATGTTTTCAACCTTTTTGTAATAGTTGTGTATGAGAGTCCCTCATTTGTCCTCAGTGTGAAAAGATGGATCTTAAAATCATACATTCACTTTTGGAAAAGGTTCAAATATGCAGAAGATGTTGGAAAACCAAAGAATGTGCAGGAGCTTGGGGATTTTTCTGAATAACAGCAGGCAGTTGAACTGCTCAGGGCCAACAAGGGACTCATGAACAACTATCCCAAAATATAAAAACAGTCGTGGATCATCCAGGAAATGACACATAGTATTAAGATTCAAGGGTATGTACACTTTTGAATGGGGTCATTTTTATAAATTCAATTATTATTTTGTCTTGTGGAGAATATATAAACATCTGTTAAGTGAAATAGCTTATTCAAGATAGTATTAAATAAAAAATAACATGCCATTTTCATGATCCCTCTTATTTTGTTTCAATTATTAAGATTTTGCACATTCTGCAAGGGGTATGTAAACTTATGAGCACAACTGTATATATTTTTAATAATTGCCTTATATTTATATAAACTGTACGTATGCATTACTATATCATGTGATTTCAGAAAAATACATTTAACCCAATGGAAATTAATTTGTATAGAAGATGTATTTACATCATATCTACAGTCCAATATCAAATTAATTCCATTTTCCCTATTCTAATAACTATGAAAATATTCAAAATCAAAATCTTTAAATGAGATGTCTCCTATCTTGATGTGAAAATCTTATATTATCATGAATTGTTATTTTTTAGAACAAAAGAGCAAAGTACAAGTAGACCGGATGCTTAGTACACATTTTATCCTTTCAGCAACACCTTTTCTGCACCTGCACTAGTGGGTAAAAACATACAGTGTGGATGACCGCTATTGCACAGGTCAAAACAATATACACACTTGTAAGAATACTGTTCTGTTTTTCAACTACTGCTGATGAAGAAGTAAACCATAGGCTACAAGAAAGAATAACAATATTTTATAAAGATGCTGCAAAAACATTTTCTCTTTTGACCTTCATATTATATGAGACCAGTTCAACTGGTATGCCAATGCACATCAATTAATGCCAACAAATGAGGATTTGGCTAATAGAGATTAAAGTTAAAAGACCAACTATATGAACTCTGCCAAATGAACCTTTGATATTGATACAGTACAAATTACAGTGAGCTTGTGTAATTTACTGTCTAGACTGAATACATTTCCTCATCAAAACTGGCTGATTATTGGCACCCAGTACCCATTAAAATCATCTTAATATCAGTTTTTACCTACTCTGGCCTCAGATATAAAAAGACCTCAAGTAAATAGGTAAACATCATAAAATATTATTAAGAACTAGCAGGCTAAAAATTATGTAATAAACATTAATTCTTTAAAAACCCAAATTGCTCAAATTTCTGACTTAAAATGTACACAAAATTGCATTCTATATACACAAAATATATCTTGCATAACAATATACTCTGTATTATCTATAAAGACATAAAAATACACCAAACATAACACATATTTATATTTCAAGCAGTTATAATATGCTTGAGCAGCTGCAGATCAGACAGAGATAAGGTGAGCGGTCTCTCTGCCATCTGAGTGCTGGCCAAGCCTGGCAAGAAGAACAGGCCAATAAAGGTCACTGGCTGTCGCAACGCTGGCCTTGGTGTTGTGAAAAAGAAAAAATGTGAATTATGAAACAGTTAATATCCCTAATGGACATTCAGTCTCGCAGGCTGCAGTCATTCACTTTTTTCCCGTCTTTAGTTTCTCAGTTCTGAGGCCTATGACCTACAAAGTGCTCTTTTTATTAATAGAATATTTCAGTCTTGGTGTAAATGAAATACTTTCAAGTTGAAATATGTGAGAAAAAAGGAGTAATTAATGTTTTTTACAGAGTGGACAATCAGTGTTGGTCAATAAAACCTGAGGGCGGGGCTAAAGCCTCCTCCATCTGATTGGCTGGGCGCCCATCCCCCGGTCTAGTTTACTTTCACAGATCTTTAAAACCTCCAGATCACATGAAGCGATAATAACCATTCCGAGCCAACCATCTCAGCAAGGAGCCTTGAAAGTTTGACAACTCTAGCCATCTAATGTAGACGACAATTCATCAGACAGAAACAGTTTTTTTGGAATTCAAAACTTGACAACTTTTCGTCTTAAAATATTGATGACAGCGAAGGCGGTTATAGTTTATTGACAGCGCTTTCTATGCTCCTCCCCCCGAGGCGCTTAAATGACAGGCGCGCGCCTGTGAGCTCGCGGCGGACATCTGTACAGAGAGGGATGCTGTAGAGCAGCTCAACTTCCACCTGCGAGATTTATTCTGTTTCATTTATTATTATTCGTGCCTCAACCATGAAGACCATACTCGCTGCATATTCCGGTGTGAAAAAGGGTATGTAAAAATATTTTGTAAAATAATTGCATTCTAAATGTATTGAGTGCTATCATTTAATTACATTTATACATGTTTTATGTATGTATAAATATGTATGCAAAAACATTAAAAAAAACAAAAAACATAGTTAAGTTAGTTTAGACACTTAAGTGAGATTAAGTCTCCATCTTGTTCCAATCATCGACAGGGACTGAGAGAAGTGTTACAGCGCCTTACTTTGCAGTGTGTCTGATGTTTGTTGTTATTTTCAGTCAGGATGGACTCAGTTAAAATGGGATTATGTTGTCTTGTGATCTGATCTCAGTGATTGTAAGAGAAGTGTGCACGTGTGCTTCACTGCGTCTTATCTTTTTTGCACTGTGTATAATTTGCTCGAGTTTTGTGAATAATGAATTAGAAGTATCACAGTGTTGGTCTTGTGCTCTCATTCTAATAGCAAAGGGTCACTAGTTTGTTATTTCATGCATCTGAGAGTTTTTTCTGAGATTTTGTTTCTGAGACAGACCTTAATGTAGAGAACAAGCATTCCCACATCATTAAACTGGTTAATTCCAATTCTCCTTTAAATCCCGTATAGGCTCAGGCTCCAGCATCCTCTCGGCCTTACACGACCTGCCCTCCGTCCCCTGGCTGACACGATCCAAGATCGTGAAACATCTGCAGGTGATCTCTGTCCTGCAGTTTGTCATTACATTTCTTGCCATGGGTGAGTGAAAGAGTTAAGTTCATTAAGAGACTTAAGTCGGCAGCTTCGAGAATTTACATTCTAGGACATTGTGTTGCCTTACTGAACTCACATGAATGAATTTCGGTGTTTATGAATGTTAAAGGAATAGTTCACCGCCCTAATCACCCCAACATCTTGAAAAATGGCTGTACTCACCCTCAGGCTATCCAAGATGTATATGAGTTTGTTTCTTCATATTTGGAGAAATTTAACATTACATCATTTGCTCACCAATGGATCCTCTGTAGTTAATGGGTGCCGTCAGAATGAGAGTCCAAACAGCTGAATAAAAACATCACAATAACCACATCAATCCATCCATCAATTAACATCTTGTGAAGTGAAAAGCTGTTTGTAACAAAACTACCAAATGTGCTTCCAGCAAAATCTAGCCCTCGATCCATAATATGCTTCAGGAAAAATTGTCTTGCTGAATCAGGAGAAATTGCACAGAGACACTGGTGTACAAGTGAAAAGCATCCCCAAAACCATTCTAAAACCAGTATGTACGTTGGATTTTGATGTGAGGGATAACAGGTGTAATCATTTTTTGGGCCAAATTGACTGTTTAACAGTTAAAATGGCTTAATGATAGATTTGGTTCTTACAGACACACATCTTTTTGCTTCACAAGGTGTTCATTGATGGACTGGAGTCATGTGGATTATCGTGATGAATTATTCCAATGTTTTTAATTCGCTTTTGGTCTCTCATGTCCGACTGCACCCATTCACTGCCTCCATTTGTGAGCCAAGTATGCCATGCTTACTTTCTACAATCTGTACTGATGAAAACAAACTTAGCTACATGTTGATGACATGAGGTTGAGTACATTTTCAGCAAATGTTATTTTTGGTTGAACTGTTCCTTTAAATCTCAGCTCTCTACATCTTCAGCTTGCTTTACACATTAACGTCAACTCTAATTACTCTTTTTGCTCTTCTAGGCATCGGCTGCTCTTTGCTGCTGATGTACATGTTTTGCACAGACTGCTGGGTAATTGCCGCCATTTACACCGCCTGGCTGATCTATGACTGGAATACCCCTAAACAAGGTAACCTTTTTATTCTTCTCTCCCCGATTAAAGCACACCATTCATGATTCAATCTGTTTAGAAATGAAGGATGCTTGTTGTGACTGTGTTTGCATTTGTATTCTTTCTTAATGTTCCAATATCTTAGGAGGCCGCAGATCGACCTGGGTGAGAAACTGGACTGTGTGGAAATACTTTAGAGACTATTTTCCCATAAGAGTGAGTGATTTTACATCTTATACAACATTACAGTTTAAGGAAATAAAAACTGAACGGCTAATATTTACATAAATAAAGATCCTCAAAGTGGAATTAGGAAATATAAGGACTTTGCAAATGTCAATGTACAAATACTCCAGCATTTATATATAGATTTAAAGGGACAGTTGACACAAAAATGATTCATTGTTTACTCACACATTATATTCACATATTCTTTTTCATACAATGTCTTGACATTTCACTTTGCGTATACATTGCCGTTCAAAAATTTGGGGTCAGTGAGTTTTTCTTAATGTTGCTCAATCAGATTACATTTATATAAACAGTGATATTGTAAAATATTTTTACAAATGAAAATGTTTTAACTTTTATATTTTAAAATTTAATTTATTCCCGTGATGCAAAGCTGAATTTTCAGCATCATTACTCTAGTCACATGTCCCATAATCCTTCAGAAATCATTCTAATATGCTGATTTGGTGTTCAAGAAACATTATTATTACGTTTAAATTGCTCTGCGTTGAATGGTTTTTGGGGAAACTGTGATTTTTTTTTTAGATCTTAAATAGAACACTCCATACTACAATACAATTTGTAATAATTGAAAGTCTTTACTGTCACATTTTGAACAATTTATGCCATCCTTTCTGAATAAATCATTCACTGTTTAAGAAAATGTTACTGATCCCAAACATTTGAATGGTAGTTTATATTTTCCAGCCAGCGGAAAATGTGTAAATATGCATTGATAACTCTGTTAAGTGCAAAGGGGAAAAGATAAAAAATACATTTCATCAGCCATTAGTTTCATCCTGTTCTTTTCTCTGCTTGACATTCCTCTTGGGTTGGGTGGAACTTGATGTGAGTTGTAAGTGCACTGCTAGACTTTGCTCGTCCTGATCAGTGGAAGCTTAATCACTGAGCACTTGTTTTTCTGTTTGTGTCTTACTTGTATGTGTGGTAGAGGCCTCTTTACAACAACTAGGTGTTACAGAAAATGTACTAGAACTAAATTATGAGTCAGACACATTATTATCATACACAGATCAGCATGATGAAAGAAAATAAAGGTAAACTTTTACCTCTCGGACACACTTTCTCTATAATAGTAATCCTGGCCTAAGAAACAGTAATTTAATGCAAATGTTAATTTAAAGTATTCATATTAAATCAAAACCACAGTCAACACTTAATATAAAAAAATATATGTGAGAGTCAGTCAGGACTCAAAGGAATGCCCTGTGTGTGCCACTTGGCATGGGCATTTACCTTGTAGTACACGTAGTGTATTTAGTCACATGATGAGATCATCACTTTACCTAGTGCTACAGTGCATGCCAGCTGCGTTATGATAAGCCTGAAGAGAAATAAGGCCAGTGGTGACCAAAAAATTGTCTTGCTGAAGAATTAGGTAGGTGTATGAATGATAAAATCAGACCTGTTGCAAACAAATGTGTGTATAAAAAGGGTTCATTAAGAGCTAGATACAATTATAACTGGATATTTTATTAAAAAAAATATTATAGATAAAAAACTTGGGTGCTTTTGATTTGGGCCAGTAAGCAAACACCTGGCAACCCAATATTCCCTAGCAATCACATAGCAATGCAGTAAAAAACACTTACAGGTGTGGTCACATTTACCATTGTTGGCAAATTTACATATGAATCCACACAATTGTAATTGTCTTCATATGGTGAAAGATGTCCGCCCGATATTTCGCAACGGGTTCAAGTTTGAAAATGCGCAAATTGCTACATTGACGAACAGAAAACTGCTTGCTTTGAAAGTGACTTCACACATCACTAGACCATTGCCAATGAAACTGTTTTACCCATAAAATTTCACTAATGTGACCGTACCTTTGGAAAATCTTAGCAACTGCATAGCAATGTTACGGTAACCACTCACAACACACCATATTATGATAAAAATAACATTAAGTTATGTATGGCAAAGAGGTGTTGTTTTGAGAGTTACTCTCAAAAACAAGGGCACCAGCAAACATTCCATAGGCTAGACTTTTTTCTAAGCCTCTTCCAGACGGTTATACCATCCCGTCTGACGCAGCATCTGTCTTAAAACCTTTGTTTTTTCATCCACTCATGTCATTATGCAATACTGCCTGTTTGATTAGCTGTTCTTATGTACACAGGCTATGCAGCTTTTACACTCTGTACATACTCTGAGTGCATTCGCTTCCTTTTAAGATGTTAAAGGAATATCTGCTGAAAGCCCATGTCTTTCCTTAATTATATGCTGAAAAGAATATATATTAGGACAGCAGATAAGTGCTTAATGATAATTCTTGATAAGAAAATGTGTTCGTGAACAATATAATGTACACACAGTACAGTAATTGTAACTGTGTCAGAGTAAATAGCATTTATTGCCTTTAGATAAAGTATGTCATTACTGATCTTTTTCCTAAATCTAGGAAAATAGGTCTGTTTAATGCAAAATATATATTTAATTTTGCCTTCACAGTTGAATTAATCACATTTTTCTCGTTGATTATTTGCAGCTCATCGAGACACATAACCTGCTTCCCAGCCGAAACTACATTTTTGGCTATCACCCTCACGGCATCTTCTGTTTTGGTGCTTTTTGTAACTTTGGGACTGAGGCCACAGGATTCTCCAAGATATTCCCTGGAATCAAGCCGTCTCTGGCCACATTAGCTGGAAACTTCCGCTTGCCAGTGTTAAGGGATTACCTGATGTCTGGAGGTACATATAGCCGTTTCATTTTCTGCATTAAAACTTTCATGTATTCATTGCCTGCAGTTGCATCATGTGACATTGAGTGAAGATCAAACTGACTCAATGCATGAAGTTCATTTTGGGCTGATTAAAAAGAGGGCCATACTTGCCCTCTCTGTGCTGTAGATAAGAATCCTATAGTCTATCAAGGACCTCTGAGCTTTGTCCTATTGCGTAGAGAAGCACAGCCCTGCATGTGCTGATGTCAATATTTTTTGAAGAACTTCTGTTGAAACCTGCCCTATGTACCCGCAGATTGATAGAATTTTCTTCCACTCTCTTATAAGAAACAAATGTCAATACACTCTAAAAAAAATGCTGGGTTAAAAACAACCCACCTTGGGTTATTTGGCAACCCAGCGCTGGGTAAATACAGTATTGGACAGAACACATGCTGGGTTATTTTGACCCAGCTGGTTGGGTTAAACGTTTTTACCCACCATGCTGGGTTGTTTTAAGTCATCTATTGTTTAAAAATTATTATATTGCTAGCTTAAAATGGGCTGGAAATTAAAAATCACACACAGAAGTACTATAGGCAACAGCAATAATCAAAAGCTGAACATTTATTATTAACCAAGAACACTCATGAACAAAATACAAGACAAATTGAATTTATTTGGGTGAATACAGCATAGTTTACAATATTGCATACATTTAAACACATTTAAAAGTAGCATTTAAGTGTATTCAACCGTTCTCTGTAATAAATTTTTACCAAAATAGTGCTAATTCTCGTGCCGGTGTGTCGCCGAAATCTGATGGACTGCTGTTTGCCGGGGTAACTGCGAACTTCAGACCGCCGCCTCGCGTTTCACTCGTAGTAGAAAAGATGCCGTGACAGACTCCATAACCTGCTCATAAACAAACAGTACTGAGATTTGAGAACATATTTTAACATCAAATTAAATTAAACTCAGTATTATAACTACGGATGTAACAATTCACTCAACTCACGATTCGATTCGATTCGATTCATGATTTTTTTTTTTTTTTTACAAAATGAAATTTAAGACAAATTATAAACTAAATGTGTCCTTTTATTATTGCTTGGACAAAATGCAAATTGAATATACACTATAATAATATACTAATATAACACTTGCATATTATTGCTCTTTTGTTGATTTTTATTGCTTCTATTGTCCTCATTTGTAAGTCGCTTCGTATAAAGCGCCTGCAGAATAACAACATTGAAATATATGTAAATGTAAATACAAACTAATTGAAATTTTAAACAATCCCGCAATTAATAAATAAGGTAACACAAATAATAAATCGCTTCTATAACCACAACTAAGGCGTTGTCTCTTTTGTCTGTCTCTTCCATTGTAAAAAATAGAGGCCACCCTGCATTTAATCATGATCCAAACAAGAGGCTGCAATACATGCACATGACAGTTTTTAATCTAAAGTAGATGTATAGTTTGAAATTTGAAGCACAAACATAATGGTTTGACTTCAGTTTGTGACTCAACTCAAAATAGTGCATGAACCAAAACATCAGACGAGCTGAATGAAATGCGCATTTCCTCTCTCTCGCCGCAGGTGCGATTCAAGCGTTTTCCTTGGTTCCGCTGTAACAAAGCAGCGCGGCGCTTATGACTTTAATATCATTAACGAGGTGATGAAAAGTACAAACCATCTAAAAACTTTTCTAAAGACACAAATGGGTATAAAAAAATAACCCAGCGTTAAAATGACCCAACAAGCTGAACCCAGGATTTGGGTTAAAAAAAGACCCAGCACCTGGGTAAAAAATATTAAAAAACAATCCAATAAAATGACCCAACAAGCTGAACCAAGCATTTGGGTTAAAAAACCAGATTTTCGAGTGTAGTTTCTAAAAAATGTCAATCAATATTTCCTCAAAAAATTTCCAATAATCTAATATAATATAATATAATAAACTTCACTCATCAATGGGATTACATTGGTCTCGCTGACTGATCTGCGCTGTAGATTCAGTAGTAGTGTTTCTGCACTGCTGAATAAATATTGCTAGTATTCGGTATTCTCATGCATGTTCATTGACGTATATAAGCATGTGCGGGGACTGTTAATGGAACCGAACAGTATTTTTCAAAAAGCACATGTGAGAGCCATTAATGGAACCAAACAGTATTTTTTTTGTTTGTTTTATGAAATCGGTTCACAACCTGTACAAAAATGAATCATGGGTTTACTACAAATAAAAACCATGGTTAATATAGTTAAACCATGCTACAATAACCATAAGTTTATCCATTGTATTTGTAGTAAATCTGTGGTTATACAAATGGTAATTAATCCGCAAAAAACATGGGTTCTACACTTTTACTAGCTATAATAAAACCATGGTTAATTTTCGTAGGAATAAGAAATGAGGAATGCCAGTCGTAGTCGGAGACCAAGGGCCAGTTATACTAAACAAGGCATGTAAGCGCGATTCCAAAACAGCGCCAATGGGCGTGGAAATTTCTGTGGGTGATTTACTAACAACGAGCAAATTAAGGAACACAGACGCAACATCTCATTTACATATTGAACAACGCAATATACCAAGCACAGACTTTAGGTTTTTATTTCAGTAAGTTAACAACACATTTGCATGTTTATGTTTCTGTGATGTTGATTAATTGTAATATTAAATTTTTTTTTATTAAGTGTGTTATTGTATTAATTGTTTTTATTTGAAAATGATTCATTTAGGCTAATTAAATAGTAAATTTCTTTGATTTGTTTAGCTTTTCATAAACTCAAGAACCCCCTGCAGTTCCTTCACAAACCCCAGTTTGGGAAAGCCTGGTATAAGACTCTATACCCTTCTGTTTCTCAGGTATCTGCCCAGTAAACCGTAACTCCATTGACTACCTCCTGTCTAGTAACGGTACAGGCAACGCTGTGGTCATCGTGATCGGAGGGGCTGCAGAGTCTCTGGACTGCACCCCAGGAATGAACTCTGTCACGCTGAAAAACCGCAAAGGCTTTGTGAAGCTGGCCCTCAAGCAAGGGTGAGAACTGCAATGTTCCACAAAACAATTCAATAAAGTTCATTGTGCTGGTTTATGTTAGCTAGTAGAAGCAGCTTGAGTTTTTCTTGAAGTGCTGTCACCTCTGATTCAGGTTCTCTTGACAAGCAGTAAATGGCAGGGTTATTGCAGGTGAAGAAACACAAAGCCTTCAGAAATAAGCCCTTGTTGGGTTAACAAAGCAGTTTGGAGTGAAGCCTATTAAGCCAGTATTTTGTGATCAGAAATGTGGAGAAACAACAAAAACTCAGCCAAAATATTTGCTCTGAATTAAGCTACATCATTACAAAGCAATAGTAATGAGAAAATCCTCAACTATTCAAATCGCATAGAAGCTTATAGGATAAAAAAGCACTTTTGAACAAGTTCCTAAAGTGCAAATACAAAATTGTATGACAAAATTACACTGAAACAGTGTGAAATTAACCATTGCAGATTCTCTTTGTATTTTAAAATATGTCTTTCTTTGTCATTTTTATAACTTTTAACTTCCTGTTCCCCTCTCAGTGCTGATCTGGTGCCCGTCTACTCGTTTGGTGAGAATGAGGTTTACAAACAGCTGATTTTTGGCGATGATTCTTGGTGGCGCACGATTCAGAAGAGGCTTCAGAAGATTTTAGGCTTTGCCCCATGCCTGTTTCATGGTTGTGGACTGTTCTTCCCTTAGTCCTGGGTCTTGTACCATATTGCAAACCACACTACTGTTGTGAGTAATGCCTTTGGCCAAATTGAGTTTTCATAAAATATATTAAACAGTATATATATATATATATATATATATATATATATATATATATATATAATATAATAAATATATATTATATATATAAAATTTATTATAGTGGTCTTTATGTTATCAAAATGACAAAATATAATAAATTTTATTTATTGGATTTAAATATTGTAACTCCAACTTTATATTGTTTTAGTTACAAGTTTCATAGTTATAACATTTAAATCCTATATATGTGTTTTGAATCCTACTAGCTTTAAACTGGCACAAAACAGAAAGCTGTTTTACATGGGTTATAATGAAACTACCTACAAATAGTTAAATACAGTTCAAGGACAGTCTCCATGTTGATAGAACTGCTCTTTCAGTTTACGGTCGATATTTGCTGACATCAGAACCACATTAATGGTTAAAATTGAGTAATTTGTTGACATGATTTTGGTTTAACTCGAGTTGAATGCTCTGTGAATGATTTGTTTTAATGTTTCTTTTTTCTACAGTTGGTGAACCCATCACAGTTCCAAAAATCGAGGAGCCGAGCCAGGACGTCATAGACATGTACCACGCCATGTACATCAGGTCCCTCAAGTCTCTCTTTGACAATTACAAGACCCGTTTTGGTCTAAATGAAAGTGACACCCTTCAAATTCAGTGAAAGGCAGCATTGAGGAATAATAACTGTATAAAAGAACACTCTGGAACATCTGCCTCCCAACTAAAGTGCCTGTTCAGAGAAGGTGAAAGAAATCAATGCTGTTTCTACTCATTCAATAGAGTAAACAGTACTTAGTGTACAACTGTACAGTGAATAGCCTGTGTCACTTCTGCTTATTGCCACTGGGTGGCATTATGCAATAAATACTACACCGATTGCTACACCAAGTATAATCTAGATTTCACAGCTGGTGGACGTATATTCCTCAATATATGGCAATACATTTACAAGTAATGTATTTAAGGTTTAATTTAAATGCTGTACTATATAAAAGCACATTTTGTTTTCCCCCATTATATTATTTTACTGCACAAGCAATGCAAGTATTGTGAGTTTTGCTTCACTAAAAATCACAGAGTGGTTGTGTAACCAAAGAGTGGAGGTGAAGCAAAAGTGTGATTCATTTGTTGGAATAAGTTGGAACAAAAGTAAATATGACAGGGTATTTTGCTTTTAAGAAAAATTATCCTATATGATCATAGATCGAAGGTAAAAGTGAAGTCCAGAAGGTGAAGATTATAATGAATATGTGTTAATGTGTGATAGTATTATCGGAATGCTGGTCATTTTTCTTTTTGCAACACAACTGATAATTTACCACAGAAGTATTAATACTGCATGTATAAGTTGCACATGCTTTGTTGAGCTCATAGTTTACAAGCTACTAATATTGCAGCCTTCAGATAAGTTCAGTTTTCAGCATGTTATTTGACATCAACATTTCATCCCAGTTACAAGTATCAGGCAATCATGCTGGAGAGACCTCAAACATGTGTTTGCATGCCAAATCAAATACATTTTTTTTGAATAGCATAACTTCAATTCAAGTGCCGAAATGTATTTATGCTAACATTTTTAACTTGAGATTTTAAAGTTTTTAATGGATTCAGGGGACACACTTCATTGGTGGATAATAAGCATTTACATGCTGACATTTAACCAAAGATTCACAGTTTTGACTAATTGCCTTTTAAGTTTTGAATATGCAATAAATGCTGCAGTGTCCGTCTCTGATATCAGTTGTCATTGATGTCTATGAAATCC
This sequence comes from Sinocyclocheilus anophthalmus, assembly GCA_018155175.1. NCBI lineage: Eukaryota > Metazoa > Chordata > Actinopteri > Cypriniformes > Cyprinidae > Sinocyclocheilus > Sinocyclocheilus anophthalmus. The sequence goes on from JADLZN010010722.1 coordinate 14,496, forward strand.
TGATTCTTTAAAGTAAACTTTTATATATTTTCAGAATAAACGTTTATGGAAAAGTTCTATGTCTGTCCTGTTTTGAACCACAACACTGTCCTTGACACATAACAGCAAATGTTCACCTATTCCTGTCTTTAAGCCCAGCCTTAGTTTTTTTTTTTTAAATTACAGATTTATGCAACAGTTCCAGATTATTAGTCCAATGTCCACAGGCCATGTGAGATATTCTTTAAATGAATCAATATATTAAAAAAAAAAAATCAGTATTCTCTGAACAAATAAAACATAGTAAACGCTGAAGATTTATTTTCGTATAAACTCAAATATGCCTTTGATAAATCAAATAACACGTTGTAATTCACATTCACAGAAAAATCCAGTATATCTTTGAGATATGTTATAGGATTTATCACAGTAGCATGCACCGTATAGACATAAACAAAGCAACTAAACACTGAACTATACTGAGCAAAAATACATTTTTGGGGCCCAGGAACTAAGGTGGATCCTCATTTTGGCACAAAAGTGTAACTGGGACCTCTTATTTGATTGGCTTATATTAGTGAGGTGGGGCACATGGCTGAGAGATATAGATTTATTTACTGTACGTAGGTCACTAATTGTGTATTATGTTAGAATATTTCTTTCACAAATGTAAAATTCTTCAACTTAATGTATTTAAAATGATCTACATGTAGCTTTGATGTTTATGTAGAGTTTTACATGATACTACAGAGCTAGATATATATATATAATATCTAAAATTAAAAAAGAAAATTAAATCAATAAAATAAAATAGTTATGAGTTATTTTAAATAGCCCAAAAATAACTAGGTCACTCCATGTTTTACAAAATCCCTTAAATTTATTTGATCTAAAAAGTTTAAATAATATATGGTCAGTGGTTCATTGTATATATTATGTATATTATGTTATGTATATATTTTTTAAATCAGGAACAACAAGGTTTTCAAGACAGTTGACTTATTATTAGTAAAGTTTGGCAATGGGGCCCTCTTGTGCTTCATGCATACTTTTTATTTAATAATAATAATAATAATTGATTGTTACAAACTGATTCATTAATTTTGTAAACATTTACAAAAAACTCTTTATTTAGTGAACTGTACTTCTGTCGTTTTATATGTACAAGAACCATGCCAGTTTGCCAATATATTGCACATTATAGATTTGATGCTCGTATCAGTGCATTGCTCACCCCGATATTGCGTTTAACGGGAGAACAAACGGTTTTCATTCAGCACTCCGCCCGTTGAGATCACGGTACTCAAACACGGCCCCTCACTTCCTCATATTTGTAGGAACACAGAGCGCAGCATGAGTTTCTAAAGGCCTCCTCCCGCCCTTTTCCTTTTGATTGACAAGCTGTCCACCAATCAACTCAGAATATCCATCTACGTCACCAAACATCTATTTTAATGACAGCTTCCTCAGCCAATAGGCATCATGCGAGGGTTTGCCGATCAAGGTCGCGGTAATGGCTTCCTAGGCAAGACTTACTTTGTTTATGCCGCCGTCAGGACTCCAGTAGCAGCGTTTAGCGGGCTCAGTGTCCGTTGAATTACAGATCTGCACGTTTGCGAAGAAAGTTCGGAAACTGACACCTTCGTGAGCGGGAGTTTCTCGCCGATGGGGCTGAGTTGTACGGCTGAATGAGGCGATAGCCTGTGGTACCGTAGAAGGATGAACTCCACCGCCGGTCGGGATCTCGCAGTGTCCGCTGGAGCTGTCAGCAGCACCCCCGGAGCAGCATCCTCCAGAGTCCTGCATGTGGAGCTCACATCACAACAGGTACACCTGCTGCATCCAGCCACATGATCCATTGTGCCTGGTTAAAAGTTTATTTGGTTGGGGGTTGTGGAGAGAGGGGGGTTGAAAAAAAAGAGGGGGGGGGGTTTGAATTTGGGTTATAGTGAGTGAATGTCTAGCGGATCTGCTTGTGTGTGTGTCACATATCAGCGGGCCTCCATGTCCAATTAAGCTCTGGTCAGCGTTTATGAATGCAGTGGAGTTTGAAATAGAAATATGAGAAGTAATAATTAAGACGTTGTTAATAATAAAGCGCTGGCTTGTTTATTAAATATATTAGACCGGTTATACAGTGAGTGTCTGGCTGTCTTGTCACGGTGGGTCTCCAAACTCCAACACAAATACAAAATAGACCAGACAGACAGCATCCTAATATGTATTACACATGCTTCAAAGACCTTGGAAATGGCTAGGAAGGTAGCAGTGCTGCTGTCTTATGGAGTGAGCTGTGCTGAACTGCAGCTTTTTGACAGCACTGACATAAATGACTATAAATTATGTCATACTTTAAGATTGGCACACATTGTTTTGGGGGTCTACAAAGAAAGACCTTAGTTATTAATGTTTGATTCACTTGGTTTCTTGTTAGAGTTTAGTCGTTGATATTTATATGGTTTGTCATCTAGAAAACAGTATTGTTATATTTGTGTTTATATTATTTTTGTGTTTAATAATAAAAAAAAAATTAACATTTATTTCAGGCAAAAATTGCATATTGTGTATTGTTGATGTAATGCTTGAGATTGCCATTAGAGAGTAGCTGTGATTGTGTGTTTTGTAACAATTGCAGTGTTGCAATCCACACAGCACTCATACATGCCCTGAATCTGAGTGTAGATCTCAGTTATGTGGAATGATAGTCATGTCCTGCAGCGATCGTCTGTTTAATCACATCACTGGTTCCTGGGAAGTGTTTTGGGATCGCAGGTTTTCCTGTTAAGCAGTGTCTGTTGATGACTTGGCATTCTGTGCGGGGAAATGTTGCATTACTTAATGCTGCAAACATTTTGTGTCATGGCTTTAAAGGCAAGATGTTTTTTTGCAGATACTAACCAAACCAGATTAGTAAATATATATATAATAAATAATTTTTAATTTAAGTTAAAAAAATGTTTTCATGGAGTGTTGCCAGTATATATTCGCAATGCTGCAGTTTATACGCAATGCTTGAATCGCTGTATGTTTCAAGGGTTTTATGTAGTTCTTATGCAAAATAAATTAAAATTGGTCATATGCTTATTGTCGATGACAAATACAACATGCCCCTATCCTGCTCTTCTCCAAACCTGGCAATTAAAGTACTTATAAACTAGCTGTTATGTCAACAAAAGAGAAGCTTTAAGGCTCTCCCTGCATTTTCTGCCTAAAAAAAACTTGGTTTAATGTTTGATAATGAAAAAAATTAAGACTATGTTGATTGTTATTTTATAGTTGTACTGTCACAATAAAATAATAATTTTTTAATATATTGTTTTAACCTTAAATGCTCTTTTTTTATTTTACAGGGAAATATTAAAATAGCAATATTTCTTTTTTTTTTATAATGCAGTTTAATAGTAGTATAGTAGTACTAATAATCGTCTGTAATAATTCTAATAATAATTATTATTTTTCAATAATAATAATTGTTTTATAGTCATATTGATATATAATGTAAAAACTTTTGGCCAAACAAGCACTGCCAATCTGGAGCTTTTTTAAATCGCATTTTAAGTTTCAATTGCAATTTTTATCAGAAATGTTTTCTCTTATGATACTAGTCATCTACTGTTCTGTTTTTTTGTTGTTGTTGTTGTTAAAAACGGAAAGCACTGTTCTCAAAAACTGAAATATGAAACTAAATGTGAAGTCACTGTCTCGTGATAGTGGCTTGTCGAGTCTTGTCGCACCTGTCTGAAGTTTTATTTTACGGAAATAAAAAAAAAAAATAAATAAAAAAAATGGGTTGTTAGGGATGACCCATGCTTTGCACTCATCAGAGATTCCATATTACTTGTGACTCTTGAGGCAAAGTCCTAAAGGCCCACTGTTATGGACTACAGATGACCTCTGTCACACCCTTGAACGCCGGTCATTTGTTGTGCAGCAGAAGAGCGTTGCTATTCAGTGTGATGCAATTCATCAACTTCAGCATTAAGTCATGCTTGATTTGTTGTTTCGGTTTCATTAAGCTGTTTGAAACAGCTGTGAATAGCCTAATAAGGGAAAGTTGATCATACACTAGCTTGTTTGTTCCTGTGCTAGTTAAGTAGCCTGTTAACCTATTAAATTGTACCACTGAACTTCTGCATGTCAGAGTCTGGGACAAGACTGGGACCCTAGATGTTCCTCAGTGTTTTGTTGTCTGAAACAAGACAGAAATGGGGGAAAACTGAACAAAGTGTGGTGTTGTTCCTGTAGCTTAAATAATCCTGTGGGGCATCCCATGACTTAGATTTAGTATTTAATGCCTCACGGGTGGTGCTGGAAATTCTCTGTGGCTGGTTGTGATGAAAGCGGGTCAGGTGAAGACTTTAATGTGCTGAACTCTCAGATTAAATGTTTCATTAAAATGGTTGTGGCCCTGTGCCTTAAAGGCATAGTTCAACCAAAAATGAAAATTCTGTCATTAATTACTCACCCTCATGTTGTTCCAAACCCGTAAGACATTCGCTCATCTTCGGGACACAAATTAAGATATTTTTGATGACTTCTGAGAGCTTTCTGACCTGCATAGACAGCAATGCAGACTACCATCAATTCAAGGCCCATAAAAAAAAAAAAAAGAATGTAGTAAGTACATCATTAAAAGAGGCGTCCATGTGACTTCAGTGGTTCAACCATAGTTTTATGAAGCTACGAGAATACTTTTTATGCTCAAAGAAAACAAAAATAACAGCTCTACTCAACAATTTCTTCTCTTCCATGTCAGTCCTTGATATCTTACTTTGTGTTCTGAAGATGAACGAAGGTCTTACGGGTTTGGAACGACATTGAGGGTGAGTAATTAATGACAGATTTTAAATTTTTGGGTGAACAATCTCTTTACAATCCACCATTTGATGGTAATCTCTGGAGTTTCTCTCGTCATCTCCATGTTTTGTAGGTTAGGATCAGTTTTAACAGTAAGGAGTGATTTATGCAGAATGCATCCTTGAGTCAGTCTAACCAGTTTTTAATGACTAAAACATGGTGGTTGCATAATTATTTGAGTGTTTGGGACTCATCATGTTGTGTTTTTTCAGTGTCTTGTGCCATTAGCAGCTATTCGTTAAACATCTTGAGACCCCTGCATTCGGTTTCATTCTATTATGCTCCATCTAGCTGTTTTATGTAAACGCCACCAAAGAAATGTTCACATTCATGGTCAGGTGAACCTGAAGCATGTCAAATTACACAAGCCCTCTGTAAGACCAATTAGTGGACTACTTATTTATGCAACATCCTTTCTGTGGTCACATCGTAGACCTGTTTTATAGGGTCTCTTTCTTGTTTTTCCCTCCTTTTTAACCTACAAAAGCTCTTATTATGGTAAACCTTTCCATGCCTACCAATTCCTTTTTCCCTTGGCTCCTTCAAAGCGGTGGATTTGTGCCCAATGTGCGGCAGTGATGTCATGTTTTGGTCAGGGTGGAGGACTTGGCTTTGTAGTGACGTGACGTGAGACTCACAATGATGTTTTGTGTCTGTGTGTTGGTCTGTTCCTGTTCACTGTCATTTGCTTGTGATTAATAAAAAAAAGTGTAGAATTGTGAAACCTTCGCAATAAAAAATAAGATTTTAGCGCAATGCGTGATCCAGTAAATGTGAGACTTGGATATCAGTGTCTAAACAGTTAATTTATGTTTTTGTCCTTGCCACAGTCACCTTTGGTTGTTCACTGAGGGCTTTAAGACATTAAGGCACACTATTCTATATACTTTGTAACAATATGGACTGTGTAAAACACTATACAAATAAAAATGCTTGGTTACACTTTATTTCGATAGTCTACTTTAGACATTCTGTTAACTATAAGTAACTTTGTAACTATGTCAACTAATTCTCATTCATTTGGCAACAAAAAAACTACATGTCTATTACTAAGCTCTCCGAGTAGGTACTTTAGGGTATTTACGGGGTTAGTAATAAGTTGACGAAAGTAAAGTGTTAGAAATATTAAGCAGACTGTCTATCTAATACTTTACTTACTGCTAGTTGACATGTAGATTGCAAGTTACAGTGCTGTAATAGAATGTCTAAAGTGGACTATCAAAAATAAAGTGTTATCCAATGATTATCTTGGCAGCATAGTCTGGTCACCTTTGCTTCTTACTGCTGGCCAGTGATTTAGCGCACTTACATGGCCAGACTGACATGTAAAGTGACTCATCACAGTTTATTTTGCTTGACATATGTTCAGGGGTGAGTTTCACACCCAAAAACGGTTTGTTCAGTGTACTTAATTAAATTAAGGAAAACGTTTCCATGCAATTCGTTTAAGTCTGTACAGCTAATTATTTGTCCACAGATTTTTAATCAAATTTTAATCTTACTTGGCTCAGGCATATACATCTCTACTTCAGCGCTGGTCATCTCGAGCATAATAACACGTCACACACTATGGGGGAACAGAACTGTATTGCAAAGTTACTATAGTTAGTAGAATTTCTAAAGAGGACTATCAAAATAATGTGTAACACCATTTTAGTTTATACAGTTGTGATTGGTTTTATTTTCTTCACTTTCTTAAATTTGTTTTATAATAACTCATATCAGTAGTCATTTATGTATTTTACCATTTGATTTATATAATTTATCATTTAACTATTTGTTATTTTTATTATGTTTTTAAATTTTATATTACTTATTGGTAACACTTTATTTTGAACATTCTGTTGACAATTAGTAATGTTGCACCTACATGTCTACTGACTCTCGCATAAATTATGAGTTGGACTGATTGGCTTAATGTCTGGTCCACTATTGTCATGGTCGGCTCGCAACAGACATTCTGCTGACTATACAGTTACTTTGAAAGTTAGCATGTCATGACTATTCACCCTACATCTACTAATACGTTAATGAGAGGTTAGTAGAGCTGTAGGTGCAGAACTTTACTTATGTCAAGCAAAATGTTATAAGGTACCATGAAAGAAAAGTGAAACCTATCTTATTTTCTCTGGCTCTTGGCAATGTTTGTTGGTTAATTTATATTGGAGCATTTCATGAGTGTTTGTCTTAACAAGTAAATAAAAGAGTGAATAGTGAACTTTTAAGGTTGTTATTGGATGGGATGTTGATAGTCAGGCATTTGGTAGCAACAGCATGCTTTGTATTTGTGGCGCGCAGATGGAGCCTGGCATGCTGCTAAAAAAATTTGAACAGTATGAATGAAAAAGGTCGATATTTCTTGTCATCTGCCATTTCAGAAAGTGCAAACTCATATATATATAGATTCATTACAACAGAGTGAAATATTTCAAAGCTTTTTTCGGGAAATTTTGGATTATTCTGGCTTAGCAGATAATGAAAACTCGCAAAATTCGTGCCCTCTCAAATAATTAGAATATTGTAAAAAGTTCAATATGGAGAGTCATCGGGTGTCCACACCTAATCACTAATTACCGTGCAAAACAGCCCTGCAAAGGTTTTTGTTTTCCTGAGCCTTTAAATGGTCTCTCAGTTTGGTTCACTAGCTACACAATCATGGGGAAGACTGCTGACTTGAAAGATGTCCAGAAGACAATCATTGACACCCAAGGAGGGTAAGCCACAAACATTCAATGCCAAAGAAGCTGGTTGTTCACAGAGTGCTGTATCTAAGCATATTCATAGAAAGTTGAGTGGAAGGAAAAATGTGCACCAGCAAAAGGGATAACCGCAGTCTTGAGAGGATTGTCAGGCAAAATCCATTCAAGAATTTGGGGGAGCTTCACAAGGAATGGACTGAGGCTGGCTTCAGCGCATCAAGAGCCACTACGCACGGACGAATCCTACATGGGCTACAAATGTCGCATTCCTCATATCAGGCCACTCCTGAACCAGAGACAACGTCGGAAGCGTCTTACCTGGGCTGAGGAGAAAAAGAACTGGACTTTTGCTCAGTGGTCTAAAGTCCTCTTTTCAGATGAAAGTAAATTTTGCATTTCAATTGGAAATCAAGGTCCCAGAGTCTGGAGGAAGAGTGGAGAAGCACAAAAACCAAGTTGCTTGAAGTCCAGTGTTAAGATTCCAGTCTGTGATGATTTGGGGTGCAATATCATCTGCTGGTGTTGGTCCACTGTGATTTCTGAAGTCCACAGTCACGCATACCATCTACCAGGAACTTTAGAGCACTTGCCAGCTTCTTCCTTCTGCTGAGCAAGCTTTATGGAGATGCTGATTTCATTTCCCTGGTGGCATACTTATCAGCTGCCTGCTGCCCACACTGCCAAAAGCACCAAAACTGGTTCAATGACCATGGTGTTACTGGGCTTGATTGGCCTGCAAACTCGCCTGAACTGAACCCCATAGAGAATCTATGGTGTACTGTCAAGAGGAAAATGAGAAACAAGAAAAAATGCAGATGAGCTGAAGGCCACTATCAAAGCAACCTGGGCTTCCATTACACCTGAGGGGGGTCATTGCCACAGGCTGATTGTCCACTTCCGCCCACTACGCCGTATTGATGGCAGTATTCAGCAAAAGGACCCAACAAGTCTTGAGTGGCCTAGAATGAACATACTTTTGCAAAACGCTGATATTTTCTGTTTAAAATATCCTTGGGGGGGGGGGGAAGTGATCTTATGTAATATTCTAATTTTCTGAGACTGAATTTTGGGTTTTCATTATCTGTTAAGCCATAATCATCAAAATTTCAAGAAATAAAGGTTTGAAATATTTCACTCTATGTGTAATGATTCTATATAATATATGGGTTTCACTTTTTGAAATGAGTGACAAAAAATATTGACCTTTTTCATGATATTCTAATTTTTTGAGATGTACCTGTATTATTATATATGACACAGAAATGACAGAAAAGCAATGAAGAGAGAGAGGACATGAGCTACACTGCGCTTTTGTCATGGCACTGAAAAACATAGTCAAGTTAGGAACAGTGAGGAACAGTAGTGTCCGACCTTGGCTCCAGTGTCTTTGAGCTCTGTCTCAGCCTCTAGCAGCAGTCTGTCGGCCTCTCTGAGCTCTGCTCTGCGCTTCAGCAGGGTTTTCTCCACACACTCCACCTCTCCCAGGACACACTGCTCCTCCTCTGCATGTGATAAGGAGCTTTCCAGCCCTCTCCTGATGAACCAAAAACAGAAAGGAACATGATACTTTATACACATATAGTGTACATTTCAGAGGCGTAATGTGTTATGTTAAGTCTATATTGAGTAAGATATATTGGTGTTGACATGCTGACTGACGTGTGGCGCTGCAGTGTGTGGACAGTCCTGCGCAGGCGTTTGATTTCCCGCTGTAGGTCTGCTGTTTTTTCTTGAAGTGCTTGCTGTTCTTTATCACTGTGAGCTCTATCAGTGCACTCCTCTTTCAGCCTACGCTCTGCCTTCTTCAGATCTCGCTCCTGAAACACAAACCAAGACTACTTATCTTGAAAATGATGGAAATTTACATGTACACTACCATTCAACAGCTTGGGGTCGGTGATATTTTTTTGGATGTTTTTGAAAGAAGTTTCTTATGTTTACCAAGGTTGCATTTATTTGATCAGAAAACAGTAAAAACTGTAATATTGTGAAAAATTATTACAATTTAAAAATTTCTAATATATTTTAAAATAAAACGTGCCATCTAAAACCATAAAAAAAAAAAAAAAACAAAGGAAAAAAAAAAAAAAAAAAAACAAAGAAAAAAAAACAAAAAAAAAAATTAGACTTCCTTCAAAATCATTCTAATATGCCGATTTGGTGCTCAAGTAACATTTCTTCTTATTATCATCAATTCTTTGAATCTTTGATGAATAGAAGTTCAACAGCATTAATTTGAAATATAAATATTTTGCAACAATTATGTCTTTAATGTAACTTTTCATCGTGTCCTTGCTGAATAAAAGTATTAATTTCTAAAAACAAACAAACAAAAAAAAACCTACTGATCTCAAACTTTTGAAGTATAGCACACATAACCGGAGTATGATCAAATTCTGATTAAGAGCAGAATATCTTTTGCAACATTTATACAGTACATTAAAATCAATGTAACATTGCAGTGTAGCTCAGTGGGAAATAATGTGCTTAATTAAGTTGAAATCTACATATCTCATACCAAGTCCTGATGTCCAGGCACATTACAGTGCAGCGTCCCACTGGGCACCAGAGGAATAGTAAGATTGCTGGGAGGAGGTCCATACACCAGCCTGGCTCCATCAGGGGGCGGCCCATAGAGGACTGTACTTGAGCCAATGGGAAGGCCAGGCACAGAGTGATTGTAGATAAATGATCCAGGAGGAAAAGCAGTACCATCAGGTAGAGTAAATCCAGCAGAGACTGATGGAGGCGTGAAGCGTGTTCCAGACACACCCTCTATATCGCTCTCTCTTCCACTGTCTCTGAACATCTGTGCATCTGAGGAGACAGGAGGACAGATATTACAGCGCTGACATGATATTGACCATGATGACTCTGAATTGGGGTTCCATGGCACTTGCCTCTCTTTCCATGAGCGTACGGATGGGGGGAATAGACCCAGTATCCTCGATTAACAGGAGGTCTTCTCTCCCTGTGTGCTCTGTGGCCGGACCGCCGGCCTCTCTCAGGGGACTGTGGGTGCACAGAGTCCAGTCCTGAGTCTTGTGTGCCCTGAGATCCAAAACTAGGGGCCTGAGGACAAATAACATGCTGATTACAATAAAAAAAAACTGGCATTTACATTTACAAGTGCATTCCTTTTCTAATGCTAAAACAATGACTATTGTTTGTTTTTCATTTTCTTTTTTTAATGTTTATTTGTTAAAATGTCAGTTTTATATGTTTGTATTTTAAAAAGTGTAATTACAAGTGACTGTCTGCTAAAATTTCTAATAATAAAAATATTTAAACCATAAAATAATTTTTCAAAACATGATTTCTTACATTTTGATTTGATGGTACATAGTACCAACATCCTGTGTTTGGCAGGGGATCTCCTAAACTGGACAGGAAGTTATTCTGCAGTAGGAGAGTCTCCCTCAGTGCTCCAATCTCTTCCAGCAGCTCTTCTAGATTTCCGTTGTTAGCTAAACAAACCACAATATATACAAGTCCCATTTTTGCCTTGAAGGAAATGTGCATGATGCTTGCCCACAAAACACCATGATGCTAGGGTGTTTTGAGGGGCTGCTATGTAAAGATGGCAAACAAACCTGCTTTGCCTTGTGCTAGTTGATCTCTGAGACGTTTGGTTTGGGCCTGTTGTCTTTTCAAGGTTTGGTTTAATCTGTCCAATTCTTGCTGTTGAATACTAGAGATTGGGACACTGTTGAGATTCCCATCTGTCTCATGAACCTACAGAAATCAGATAATGCGTTAACATATAGAGGTGTGGACAGTACATTAGTAAACTAAAGGTATATTTTTATTTTATTCAACATTATCTCCTATCTACAGTAGTCAACATTTGAAGTGCAAAACCTTTCATCAAAGTTGTCCTAAGACAAGAACAGGTATTGTTTTGGTTTTAGGACAACTTTGATGAAAGGTTTTAATCCACTTCAAATGTTGCCTACTGTATATCACACCAAGGCATGAAAGTTCATGCGACTGGCTTACTAGAGACAATCGTATTCAGACTATTGGAGTGCAAGAAGGATAATAAAGCTGAGAGATGAGTTTGAAGATTCTGAGGCAGACACATTACCGCCTATCTCCAAAACTTCTGAGAAACTCTGCAATTTCTGACTTTGCAGCATTAGCCAGTCCCGAATGGCCTGGACACCGAATCCTGGTGCTTTGTACTCCTCTGCTTCTACATACATATCACAGATCCTCATCAGTGACGTTCTCTCACATAGATTTTGGTGCCCGAAGTCTCAAGTAGTTCTGCCGTGTCTTACTCGCTGCTTTCTCCTGATGTATTTTTCTCTACAGATGCTATGAAGAGAGTGAAGTTTGGCGCTTCGCTGACGTCAGTTGTTGGGGCATCCATATCTGTCAGGGCAGATGAAAATGGATCTCCTGAGCGCCTGCTAACTCCAAACTGAGAGATTCTAAGCCGGCTCACTGAGATCTGACTCGCATCAGCCTTTCATACACCTAGAAGAAACAAACTATTAAATACTAGCTGTCTGAAGCAATATCCAAAGTAAAATAGCAAGTAAGTAAGGCTCTATTGTGGAAATTAAATTATCATGGGCATTCTTTAATGTCATTGGTAAGCTATAACTGCTAATGCAGTGTCCATCAGGGTCGCTAAAAGTTTTTTTCAATTGCTAAGTTCCCTAATCCTAACTTACTTTACATTTGAAAAAAAAAAAAAAAAAACAAAACCTCTCTAGCAATCTGAGCGGTGGAGCTGGGGAGAAGGAGGGCTGAAGAACCAATCAGCCACTCTGACGAATTTTCAAAAATTGAGCAAAAAACAGAAGAAAATCAAGAAGGTAGCAAAAGAAAAAAAATTATAATACATAATAAATAAAAATATCAATCACTCTCATTCTGGCACCTGTTTATCTTGTTCTTCTAATTCAGCAAGAAGACGGTCCCTGTCCATTTCCGTCTCCTCTAAACGCTGCAGCATCAAGTGCTGCTGCTCTTGAGCATCTTCCAGCTCCTTCCTCAATCTATGGAGCTCCGGGCCTCCATCCCCGTCCCGTCTCTCTGCTGCCTGCTTGAAAAAAAAAAAAAAAACCAAAACAAAAAAAAAAAAAAAAAAACAAAAAAAAAAAAAAAAAAAACAAACAAAAAAAAAAAAAAAAAAAAAACAACAAAAAGCTGGAATAAAATAAAGGGAGATCAGCATCTCTTCATACTAAGACATTATACTGCAATATGTGAGCATCTGAACTTTAGAAATGGCAATGTAACTGAAAAGTCTATTTAAAATAATGATTACTTGAATTCCACAACATCAGCTCACCTGAGCCTGGTATCTTTCTTGGTACTTCCTGAGTCTCTCTTTGAGCGAACTCATCTCTCCAGCAAGTCTGTCCTGACAGCGCTGGGCCTCGTCTCTATCGCTCTGAGCAGCAGATACCACACGATGCACCTCCTGTTGTAGCTCCATGAATTTCTTGTTCATTGGCTCCCCAAGGTCTTTAAAGCTGCAACAGGACAGGATAATAAAGACATGTCACCATCTGATGGACACATCTGTAGCCACAGTCCACCTATTATAATTTGCTGAAATATCCAATAAGAATCTATTATACCTTAGTTCCTCTTGTCCTGTAGCTATGCTTCTTCTCAGCTCTCCTAAACGTTTAGCCACACTTTCTGTGCAAAGAAGCTCCTCCCTAACCTGCTCCAAATCACCCTGAAGAGCATCCACCTTCTCCTTAAGACTGTCTCTTTCCTCCTGTGAAAGCCATTTTCAGCCAGCAATTCAAAGATGTGAGTCATACTGGAGGTTGAATGATTCTCATACATCAACAAGCATCAGAATGTACAACACATGCTTTTACAGGCTCTGAGAAGCGTTTGAGGTGAAAATCGTGCATCCTTTGGTCTTTCCAAGAATCCTCTCTTTCCAATAGAGGAAAAAGTCTGACTGAGCTTTATTATTCTGGTATGAGGTCTGTTGTGCAGTAACACACCTGAAGAGTGTTGACCTGTTGCAGAAGCTCTGTGTTCTCAAGCTCTCTGTCGGCAGCCATCTGCATCTGTGCCAAAGCGTTCTCTTTTGCCTGTCTTTCTTTCTGCAGCTCCGCCTGCAGTGCAGAGTGCTCCATCTGTAAATGTGGAAGCCACTTCAATGTTAAAATTTAAAAGGCTGTTTTGTAAAATGTTTCTTAAGCACCAAATCAGTGCATATTTATTAGAATGATTACGAAGGATACATGACCTAAGACTGGAGTACATGGCTGAAGAGAAAACAGTCTGTTTAAATTGTAATAATATTTCACAATATTACTGTTTTACAGTATTTTTAATCAATTTTGATCAGCTATGGTGAGGATAAGAATCTAAGATTTTGAATGGTAGTGTACGTTTAATGAGCAAGCTGTTTTTCCAAAATGAATGCAAACTGATGTTTTCTCATAATACACATGAAAGAATGTGAAAATGTAAGATCCGAAGACAAGATTTTCAGTGAACAGTGATGGAAATTTCAGCTTGTTGTTGAAGGATATTTTAAGAAAAGATGGATGAGGACATATAAAGAATCTTTGAAATATATTGCACGAGTCGTTCTGAGAGTCATTCCTTTATGGAGCTTGACAGGCACTAGTCACAGTCTAATCTATTTGAATGGAAATGGCCTATGTGAATATACAACCTAACATTTTGTGAAATGTAAAAAAGTTTGGAGAAACTTGAGTAGAATTTTATTTTCAGGTGAACTATGCCTTTACAAAAAAGGCATTATATTATGCACAAATATGAAAAACAAATCTATGAACCCATTTCTTACTTGACTGAGTTGACACAGTCTGCCCAGCTCCTCCTTCAGTTGTGTGGCCTCAGTATCTCTCTCCTGTAGTTGTGTTTCCAGCTCTGCCTCATATTCACTGACCTGCCCCTGAGCCTGTTTCAGCTCTTCATTCTCCTTCCTCAGATCCTCCAACACCTGCTGTTGACACTGAAGCTCCTATAACACAACAAACAATGTGATCATGCTGATTTGACTTATTACAGAGTGGTGTATTAAAAATGTTGCTCTGTTATGTCAGAAACAGACTCCAACCTCCTGTGCGCTTTTAGCACTCAGAGCTTCTTTCTCCAGCTGTGTGCACTGCAGCTCCTTCTCACACAGGAAGCATTGCAGAGCATCTTTCTCTCTCTGCAGACGACTGCAATCTAACTGGGCTCTTCGTGCTTGGTCCTTCACCCCCTGCAGATACTCCTGGAGACCTGAGATGATGCCCTCCAGGTCACGCTTGAGTGCTTCATTAGCAGCGATCTGACCTGAAAGAGTGGAGATGGTTTCTTTTAGCTTATTTGATGATTTTTTAAATATTGTATTCATCCATAAAATTACAACAGATCAAATGCTACCTTTATCTAATGAAGGTTAAAAACAACATTTAAAAAAAGGTCCTCACCATCAGTAAGCTGTTGCTCTAATTCTTTGATCTCCTGTGTCTCCTTGTGGATGCGTGTGATCATGTCATCCAGCCTGCTCTCCAGTTCCTGGTGCTTTCTGCTCATGATGGCCAGCAGCTGCGTCTTCTTGGACAGCTGAGCCTTCACGTGGTCCTGCAGGAGTGATGGCAGAGAGAGTTGGGTTAGAGTGCAATTACATGATCAATTCTGCTGGTTTGTGTCTCCAAGGCACCACTTTTTCGAATACAATATTCTCCAAACTAAGCTGATATGTATCTACTTTTGTTGTAATAAAAATAAATAAATTCAAAAATATAATGTCAGTTTAATAGCGTCTTTTATTATTGTTTAATATTATTATCTTTATTTTTAGTGGGTTTTATTTTTATTGAGACTGTTATTATAACTACATTTAAATAATTTAAGATTTATTGCAACCCAACTGCAAGTAACATATTGAATTTAAAGTGAAATTTTAAGTGGACATACATTTAGATAGTATTTTCTTCTACAACAATCGCTTTGTTTTATTTACACTATAGTCTTTTGTTGTTGTTGTAATTTTACTCACAACTTTGAAAATGTATTTTTTACAGTGTTCTATCCACCCAAAATAGTAAACAAAACAGTATGCGAATTGGGTGCATTTGTTACTTCTCAACCATTGACTTCCTCTTCCCTCCCAATATATATTATCTCAAAGTGAAAATGTTACACTTTTATTAAACATTATTTTAAACAATGCCTTGTTCACAGGAAAGTTTGCTTTAAAACTTAAATCCAACACTATCTATAATTAAAGTGTACAAATGTACTCAGATTTATCTAGTGGTGTACTGATTTAATACTGTGCCTTGTTTTTGTCCACGGCTGTCATAAAATATGCAAGCCAGCAAACTCTGATGACATAATACCTTTGCAATTTCCTGTTATAAACACTGAAAATATACAACATTCATGAAACATTATAATGTAAAGGATCAACTTTAAAAAACGAAATAATGTTCAATGATGTTAGACACCAATAATCACTTCTACAAACAACATTACAAGCCCCAAATTACAACAGTATGACCGCAACCTCCCATGAGCCCCTCCTAAACCCCAGTGGGGTACTTACTACAGCGGTGTGGCTGCCATCTCTTCGCTTTCTGTCTCTATATGTCCATTTTTCTCCTGTTGCTGCCCCACGAGGAGTAACAGGGGCTCCTTGTGCAGAAAGAGAACATTTTCTGTCTCTTTTAGCTCTGTTACGCTAAAATTCATAGCTTTTCTTCCATGGACTCCAACTATCTCTAAAAGCAGCCCCCTCCTCCTCTATCTCTGCACTCTTTCCACCCTCCTCTCAACTCTCTTTGAATCAACACAGGAAACTTTCGGCAGCCTCAGCCAATCAGTGTCTGTGTCTGTGGCCGGGTGGGAGTAGGCTCCACCCACAGCATCAACAGATTTCCCAGGACAGAAGTTCTCTCTTCTTTCTTAAAGAGACAAGAGCCTCATTTTATATGCCTGCAAGTCGTTGCTGAGCATCATGGGTTAGTGATGATTAATTCCGTAGAGAACCTAATCTTATTATACACCTTTGTTGTTAGGGAGGTTCCACAAAACATCAGTTGTTTTGCACTCATTTTGTCCTACACTGTTTGCCAAACATTTTC
>JADLZN010010724.1:0-152306 GCA_018155175.1 Sinocyclocheilus anophthalmus
CACATCCAGTTGTTTGTGTATCCCAGGCCCTTTGATGCAGCATTCATGCATTGCAAACTGTTCGGTCATGCTTTGTTTACTAGGTTTCGAAATGCTCTTTGACCTCCGACCAGATGGAAGTTACTAAACCCTGATGTGTCTGTCATGAATAGAGACACCGTGTTTTCATCCTGGGTGTTCATTCAGGTTGTGTAGTCACTTTTAGAGAGCTTGATGGTCTGATCTTGACACTTTAACATGACTGACATTAGCATAGCCACATGGCAAGCGCTGCCAATAGCATCACTTTGAGGTGTTTTTTTTCTTTTCTTTTCTTTTTTTTTTAATTCGAATATCTTTTTCTCATTTTCTTTTTGGGGAGATGCACCAATATTAATTTTAGGGCTGCCACTAATGACTTTTTATTTTGATTAATCTATCGACTATTTTATTGATTAATCGATTCATCTTAACGATTAATTTCCCACAAAAAAATCAACAATTTTACTTTAATATTTTATTAAACTATATTTTATTTAACCAAATGAAATCCAAATTTCTATGAAATCCTTTTTTTAAAGCAAAAGTAAATTGCAACAGAGAGTGCAAGCAGCAAGTGTCCATCTCACAGTCCAAACCACTGAAACCAGAGTTCAGTGTTATAGTGTACGAATGACAACATGTCCACGTGTTATAGTCTACTAATAATACAATTATAATCAAAAAACACTTTTTTAAAGGAGTATTTACCTGAAATGTTATTTACCAGAATTTATTTAGAAAAATTATGTGCAGTATTTCTGAAAAAAAAAAAAACTTTTTAAATAAAATCAATTAATTGGAAATGCTTCCTATAATTATAATTCTTTTTTTTTGTGATGATAAAAATAGATGTACAGTGGGTACGGAAAGTATTCAGACCCCCTTAAATTTTTCACTCTTTGTGATATTGCAGCCCTTTGCTAAAATCATTTCAGTTATTTTTTTTTTTCCTCCTTAATGTACACACCGCACCCCATATTGAAGAAAAACACAGAATTGTTGACATTTTTGCCGATTTATTAAAAAAAGAAAAACTGAAATATCACGTAGTCCTAAGTATTCAGACCCTTTGCTCATTATTTAGTAGAAGCACCCTTTTGATCTAATACAGCCATGGGTCTTTTTGGGAAAGATGCAACAAGTTTTTCACATTTGGATTTGGGGATCCTCTGCCATTCCTTTTTGCAGATCCTCTCCAGTTCTGTCAGTTGGATGGTAAACGTTGGTGGACAGCCATTTTTAGAGATGCTCAATTGGGTTTAAGTCATGGCTCTGGCTGGGTCATTCAAGAATGGTCACAGAGTTGTTGTGAAGCCACTTTTTCGTTATTTTAGCTGTGTGCTTAGGGTCCTTGTCTTGTTGGAAGGTAAACCTTCGGCCCAGCCTGAGGTCCTGAGCACTCTGGAGAAGTTTTCGTCCAGGATATCCCTGTACTTGGGCGCATTCATCTTTCCCTCGATTGCAACCAGTCGTCCTGTCCTGCAGCTGAAAAACACCCCCACAGCATGAGGCTGCGAACCACCACTGTTGGGATGCTGCTGTGCAGGTGATGAGCAGTGCCTGGTTTCTCCACACATACCGCTTAGAATTAAGGCCAAAAGTTCTATCTTGGTCTCATCATACCAGAGAATCTTAATTCTCACCCATCTCAAACTCCATGCGGCTTTCATGTGTCTTGCACTGAGGAGATGCTTCCGTCGGGCCACTCTGCCATAAGCCCCGACTGGTGGAGGGCTGCAGTGCTGGTTGACTTTCTACAACTTTCTCCCATCTCCCGACTGCATCTCTGGATCTCAGCCACAGTGATCTTTGGGTTCTTCTTTACCTTCTCACCAAGGCTCTTCTCCCCCGATAGCTCATTTTGGCCGGACGGCCAGCTCTAGGAAGGGTTCTTGGTCGTCCCAAACGTCTTCCATTTAGGATTATGGAGGCCACTGTGGCCTTAGGAACCTTAAGTGCAGCAGAAATTTTTTTTGTAACCTTGGCCATATCTGTGCCTTGCCACAATTCTGTCTCTGGGCTCGGCCTTTGATTCCTTAAACAGAGCTACGACACTCTAATGCCGCCACCAACCCTGCACTTTATTCAGACCCACCGACCGCCCCATTATGTCTCTTCATTGAATCTGAACTTTATCCTCCTGGTATGCTGTCAGGTGAGCAGATGTGTGTGTTTACAGCTCAGATTAAGGCCTTTAGTTCCCCGTATAAAGACCAAATGGAATACTCACGTTATAATTTTCCACAAAAAAAAAAAAAACATGCAGAATGGGATCCAGATGATGTGATTATTCCTATTCTAATGACTTAATCCAAAGCAGGATTTTAATACGAGGCAGTGAGGCCGCTCCTCATAAATAAACAAACAGAGGCAGTGCACGCAAATAAAACATTATAATAACAAAAAAGGCCCTCTAAACAGAGGCGGCGCACATGCATTATTGAAATTTGCTAATGAGCTCGCTCTCCGAAGGTTTGGGCGGAGGACGAGCGACAGATCCTGATCACCTGTGCGTGCTGGATCTAATTCCCGTCTGATCCACATCTAGGTCAGCGCAGATGTGCCAAAAAACAAAATGATGAGGAAAATCATGTCATCGAGGACAAGCTGAGAGCAGATGGAGAGCATTGCCAGGTGATGGCCGATAGCCACACCTTGTGTGTGTTTGTGTGGTGTGTGTGTGGTGAGGAGAGAGAGACGGGCCGAGCGAGATCCGCAGGGTGTTGAGCTTGTACTGAATGCTTTCACTAGGCCTCATTTAATGCGTTATTCGAGTCCCTCATCTCTCCTAGCATCAAAACACACTGTGTTGCTTTCAGACAAAACTTAATGCTTAATTATCACAATTTGGAACAGGGAAGATGTGCGTGTGAATTAATAATTCATGCATGTGAATTATAGAGAGCTGCTAATGAAATATTCTGTTTCTGAAAGTCACCTGGAAGAGCGGTAGTCCTGAATGAGTTTGGCTCATTGATTAGAGATGATGTGTGTTATATATGACAGCAGATCTACTGACCGACCATCAGTCTGTCCGCTGACCAGATGATGCTTACTGCACACTAAATCATTTGGGAAGCACCTGCAAACACAGTTGTGAAGGAATCAGTGTTTTTGATGAGGAACAAATCACTGGATTTGCTATTTTTTTTCCCAGTTTGTGGCGTCAAATCTTTGAAAAACATTCAGTTTTGTTAGCCACCAAGGCCCAAGCCATTGATATTTATATATATATGTATACATATACTGCAATATCAATGGCTTGGGCCATTGTTTCAGAGTTGTATCTGAAAATATCTTATTAATAGTAATTTTGGACTTTTACACTTTCAATTATCTTGGCTAGTTTTGTTCACAAACTGGCAGTGTTCGTATTTCAGTATCATTGACACACTTTTGATAAAAAATTTCTTTTTTAAGTACTTCTGTTTTTTTGTAATTTTTATTAGTTAGTGTATATAAAGTGTTTATTAAGTTTTGGTTTATTTTGTTGTAGTTATTTTAGTCCTTAAACTTGGATGAGTTTATTATTGTGGTACTGCTGATTTTGAGGATTTATTTATTTTTTCATTGTCAGTTTTGTGACATCAAATCTTGGAAAATATTCATTTGTGCACTTCACATCACGTTAACTATATCTGTTGATTTTATATATACTGCGTTGTTTTTGAGTTGTGTCTGTGAAATATATTATTGATGTTAATGTTGGACTGATTGAAACGGTGATTAGTTATTTTGGCTTTATTGTTTGTTTTCTTTGCAAATAGTCACAAACTGACCACGAGTTTATTTTAGTATCATTGCTATACGGTTTTAGTTTCTGTTAATATTATGAATTATACCCCCCCCCTCCCTCCTCTCCTTTTTTTTGTTTTAAATAAGTTTTAGTTATTAAGTTATTTTAGTACTTTAACCCCCTTTTTGTTTTTTTTTATTGAAAATCCAAATGTTGTCTTGGCAACTGCACGATAGAGTAAGTTTCAATATTAGAAATATTTTATTTTATTTCAGTTAATCTTTATTTTATTTAAAGCAATTTTTATGGTTTTAGTTTTAGTTAAAGCTGCAGTACGTAACTTTTTTTGGTTGAAAATGATCCAACCTAACTAAATTTTGTGAAGGTACTAACCATCCAGTGTGTCAAAACTATCTCCTTACCTTATCCCCTTCACAACTCTTAAGCCTGTATAATGTTTTCTCAATTTGAGTGGTACTGGAGGTTTCCCTCGGAAATACAAGCAATGCCGCCGTTCATCTTTGCGTCATATGTCATCCTTGTAAACAAAAGAAAGTCCCGTCTAGAAACTAAAAAATCGCATATGGGATGCTGCATGAGGCGAATCGTAAAAAGCCTTTTCTCACAGCAGCTGGAAAAATTAAATGTATCAAGGCAAGGCAAGTTTATTTACTGTATATAGCACATTTCATACACAATGGTAATTCAACGTGCTTTACATAAAGGGAAGTAAAATAATCATAAAAATAATCACAAAAATAAAACAGGATTTACAACTGATCACTTTGAAAATATCACTTTGATGGCAGATTGTAATCCAGAAAGGATTATGTTTTTATGAAACACATGTGAATGAAATTACATTATATTCCAGTTTTAAATGTGCATCTGATTACAGATACGTGGGATCACACAAGATTCGTATTTCAAACAGAACCAGTTCTAAGGAACATTAACTGATTTTTGGGTTAAAAGAACAACTAATTTATAAAACAGAATGGTATGACACTTTATTAGAAATTGAAATCTACAGCCAACGCTAATACACATTAATACACGTAGTCACGCAATGCTGATGTTGTTAAAATTAACAGTTTGAGAACAAAGTGTAACAGTAATAATAATTTGCATGGTTTGATATGAGCTAATGGCGATTGTTTCATCTAAGCACAGGGTTAGCGCAAGGTATTTATTGTAGTGCTTTTTCTCTCAGTTGGTGAGAACAAAAGTGGCAGACATGTTACTTGTTCAGGTGAAATTTTCCAGTAAAAATTCTTATTTGGGTCATACTTCCAAGACGTAGAATCTTTGATTCTTTGATACACAACGGTGAATGACAGCCACAAATACGCTTCAAAACATTAGATTCATCCGCGCTGGAGCCGTGTCAATGCACAACCCTCGTAAAGAAGATAATTCCACAAATAACTGCAATTGCAAGTTTCAAACAGAGATGGCGACAAAAAGGCAAAACTTACAGAATGCAGCTTTAACGATATTATCGTGACTGACAGTGCTTTGTAATTGTTTGAATGAATAGTTTGTCTGTTATTGTGGTATGTTGCAGCATATTGCAGATTAACCCACTCATAAATGTCACATAAAAACAACCGAAATAGCGGTAGCTGACTTTCCCTCAGTGTGTACATTGAAATCAGATGCTGCTTGTATTTTTGACCGTAAAACCTGTACTCTTTTGAGAAATACTGAGTGTAAATGAAAGACCCGGTCGATGACGAGTGCTTTACCCTTTCATTTCACAAATGTCATTTGAATGAATATGCAATATATAGAGGTCAATTAAACAGTGTCGTGTGAACTGCTGTTGAATGAAAAGACGAGAAAAGAGCAGTTCTGGAGACCGTGTGTGCAATCTCTCATATCGCGGATAGTGCCGGGAACTATTTCTGCTACTGTTATGCACAGTGATAACATTAACATTTCCTCATCCTATTTTTCACAAGCCAGCTATTTTTTAAAACTAAAAATAGTTTTCTATCGCTAACCTTTCCAACCTGCACATGAAATACCTCAGCAATTGTTTTCAGTTCATTAAAAATAATTGCGTGCTATTGTTCTGAATCGTCCCCAATTTTCATGCACAAACAAATAGGGAAGATACTAACATAAGATAGTTACACTTAATTACTGGATAAACAGAAATATAACTGCAAAAGCTCATTAAATCAAGTGTCTAATTACTTCAGTGACTTCCATCAGTTCATGCTGTATTTATTTATTCATTAATTCTCTTTTAAGGGAGGGTGTGTGTGTGTGTGATAACCCACCAGCAGAGTAAAAATCACGCGTGTGAGCTCGTAACTACGGTGTTGTGATTGCAATCTTTAATGACTTTGGGAATTTCAAACCTCTTTCCAGTCATCTAACATTTAAATCAATGCTGTTTTTCTCTTTAAAGTGACGGAGGGCCGCGGCTTTACAATGAGAGACTGCGAGTGTGAAATATTTATCCTTTCATGGCACAGCAGGATGATTTTCTAACTATCCAAACCTTTAATGCTTTCTTCCAAGGACGACGATAACATGAATTATGTATGAGTTGCATGCAACAACTGTTTGGCCGTTCGGACTGAAGATCTAGATTGATGCAGGAGCAAGCTCTGGATGAAAGTTTACACTTTAAACGCTTTATCAGAGTAAACAGTGTTGTTTTGGTTGGTGCTTTAAGTAAACTTTTTTTTTTAATGTGTGGATTAAAGTGTTAATTAAACCCTCTAGGCATAACTGAATACAATATATGATTTAGATTAATGCACATATCTGATTGGTTGACTTTTAAGCTCCTTCTCTCATTGCAGCCAAAAATGACTGTACTATATTTTCATTCAATAATGTTTTTTGTTTAATATTTTTGTAATTTTATAAATTATATTTATGCTGTAGATATAATCCATTTATTACCCGTTAACCACTTTTTGAGCATAGACCTGAAAATAACATTTCCAACTTAAACTGTCGTAAATCTTGAATGCTTTGGAGCACAGCTTTAATTTTGGTCTCTTTTAAAAGAAGACGTTTGCAGATATGCAGAAGTAAAAAAAAAAAGTGAGACTAAAAATTAATTATTATTGTTATGAAAAATGCACAAAAATACTATTTTTAAATTTTATATGAAATATGTATTTTCCAAAACATGTTTTACTCTAAAACTGCAAAGAATTCAAAGCCATAAATCTAAACAAGTTGCATTCCAAATTTGAAGTTGATATCCCAAAAAAAAAAAAAAAAAAAAGAAATACAATATATTTTTATATTCAGTCTGATAATCTATGGAAGCTTTTTGCCGCACATAAAAAAACAACAAAAAAAACATAAAAGTTATAGTGACTTTTTATCTCAGATTCTGACATTTCTTCTAGGAGTTTCTCAGAAAAAAGAAGTCATGAATTGCAAGACATCAACTCGAAGGGAAAGAAATAAAGTCAGAATTCTGAATTTATGTCTCAAAATTCTTTAATTTATTTTTAGATTTGTGAGACAATTTGTAAAAAATATCCATTTAGTTTCCATATATTTGATTAGTCAATAATAAGATGAATCTAAAATATGTTTAGGTGGCATATGCATATAAGAAATTGAACTGAAACCATTTTACTAGATTAATATTACATAATAGTTCTCAATAAAATAGTACTCAAGAAAAATATCTTTATATCTTTATCTTTATAAGATCTTTATTTCTTGTAATTTAAAATCTAAAGCAAGTGCGACTTTGTTTTTTGAATCCGCGACTTTGCCTTAAAATGTGACTTTATGGTATTTCTTCTTTTGAACATCAGCTCGCTATTACATTTTCTTGTTTTCCTGGAGTGAATGGATTTTGATAAGAGAGTCTCCTACAAAATAAAAGTAAATTTTTAAGAAAATAGTGTTGATCCCGGTCCATCCCTGGGGTGGAGATATGGGAAGATAATCATGGATATTTTTTATTTTTGGAGAAAATACAAATGCGTTTTAAAGGCTGAATAAATTAAAGTATTTATTAATGTAAATCACACCTTCATTTGACCACAGGCAAAAATGGATAAACTCAATAAACTCATTTCAGAGCGTGGCGTTTCTTAACCGTCTGTCATCCGTCTCTCTTCCATCAGAAGATCCGGGCCTCTGCGGCTCACAGCAAGCAGCCAGAGACTCGGTGTTTAGAGACGAGTCTTCAGAGTCTTCGGCCTGACATTGATGCACCTTTTGTCTTGTCATATGCAAATACTGCGGGTTAAGGGAGAAGCTGGTTTGAAGTGCAAATTGTAATTTAAGACTCCGGCACGACTCTTCTTCATCCGCTCCATTCCATTAATTACCTCTCCCACGGAGGAGAGAAACTTCATTAAAGCACAGATAGGAAGAGAGCGTTAAGGAAAGACAGGACTGCTCAAGGACACGCTAGAACAGGAATTAAACTCCAATAAAGCATCACGTGCAAACAGCTTTCTGCAGATCACAGCGGTCATGTGACCAGGACGGGCTTTACTTGCATTAAGTCGAGTCGAGGTTTTTACACGTGTCTAGACTTCAGACGAATACAGATCGATTGTGTAGCACTGGAGCCCGCATAAAGATTGCCATAAAACACACAGTAGAGTAGATTTTTAATAAAAGCGTAGATTATTTTTGTGTGTGTTTGCATTAGGTTTTATTTGCATTTTGGTGACCAAAATAATGTATAATAAATACATGCATAAATAGCCACCACCATGACATAACAGAAGTTTAATAATAATAAATAAATAATGAAAAAAAAAAGTTAAAATAATTAGTCCACATGATCAAAGACACCATCATTGGGGGGAAAAAAATATTAAAAGACACTTTGACAAATTTTAAACGTTGAAATTTGAAGTTGTTGGAATTTTAAATATAAAAAGAAAACGAATGTTACATAAAAGCTTAAAATAAGGGAAAATATTTCAGATTCTGCATGTCAAATCCAGGGTTACTGTTGTTAACTAAAACTAAAACCATAAAAAATTTCATTAATTTAATGACTTATTATCGAAATAAAAAACTTAATATTCTCATTTTCTATTCTATTCGATTTCGATTCTATTCCAAGTCAACATTTCTTCTTGTCTGTGTGGTTTAAGTAGTAAAATAACTACATTCATAATTATATATAGTATATATATAATATATATATAGATATTATATAGATTATATATATATATCTCACCACTTAACATTAAAATTTTTAAATATACTTTTATAGTGCAATAATTTCACATTCAATCTTCAAAATAATGTAGAAACAACATAAAAACAGTATATTTTTAATATTTGTTTAATGGTATCGTATGACTTATGCGCGGACAGTAATACTAATAATATAATATAATATCTCTAACAAACTTTAATTTAAGTGAACTTAAAACAATATTCACATAAACCCATTATAATAAATGTCATATTTACCTGTGCCCTTCAGCAGAAATATACAGAAATTGAAATTAAAGTTATCAAAGACTAAATTCTAAATTAAATATAGATAAATCCTTAAAGCTAAAAAAGTTATTGATTTCCTCTTTTTTCTTTTTCTTTTCTTTTATGAACATACATCACAGCAGGTGGTTATTGTGTTGTTTTGGCTGCTATCTCTTTAAGAGCTGCCGCTGCTGATCATGATGCGGATCTGACATGCATCAAAATGTTCTCTCAACTCTCTTTACCTTTTCTGACCCACTTCAGGTCTTAATGTCTCTACTAATGAACTGATGAGTTGATGAGGGAGACAGTGCTGGGATGCTCCAGGACAGTTTTGAAAACCATAAAAAAAATGTCATGTTCTTTAAATGTGACTGAATATATTACATGCTTGGCACAGTTTTAAAGGCAGCTATAAAATCACCTGTTTGGTAACTTCAATGACTTAACTGACCACAGCATCGTAGTTTCATTCGCGCTTTGATATGAAAAGATACAGGCTACAGCGCGCCGGTGTCTTTGTGTGTGCAACTGAAGATCACGCGCTGCGAGCACAGTACCGTTTCCGCGCTTGTTTGACTTGCGCCTGGCGCTGAAGTGAAGTTGGAGCATGTGTCTAAAATGTCTCCCATTTGATGTGGTCGTAAAGATGTTCTGCGTCTGAATAAATGCACTTCTTGTCAAGAGAAAAAGTGACAGAAACAGCAGTTGTGAGTAGTGGCCCCCCGACCCCCCGCCCACTGCGTTAAGTGAAACACCACATATATATATATATATACATACATAAAGTTTTACGAAAAGTTACTACATTAAGGAACACAGAAATAAATAATTAAACAAATATAAAACATCTAATCAAAAGGTAACTGCGTTTACAAGAAGGTCTGCTAATGGTTTAGAAGCGTTGGACTTGTAACCCCGAAGGTCCGGGTTTCGGTCTTTGTACCGGGCATGTGAGTGTATGTGCAGGGATTAATGACCAGCGCTCTCTTCCACCTTCAGTAACTACGACTGAGGTCCTTGAGCAAGACAACGAATCCCCAGTTGCTCCGCGGTGTTTTGTTGTTTGCACTTGATGGGTTGAAATGCAGAGCACAAATTCCAGTATGAGTCCCCATCTTGCCACATCCCTGGCCCTTTTTCCCTTCCGTCCTCTTCCCTTCCCTTCCCATCCCTTCCATCCATCCCATCCCATCCTTCTTACCTTCCCTTCCTCATCCCCCCATCCTCCACTTCCCTCCCTTCCCTTCCATCCTTCCCATCCCAGCCCATCCCATCCCATCCATCCCTTCCCTCCCATCCCCATCCCATCCCTTCCCTTCCCCTTGGCCCTTCCCCTTCCCATCCCATCCCATCCCTTCCCATCCCTTCTTCCCTCCTTCCTCCCTTCCCTTCCCTTCCGCTTCCCTTCCCCTTCCCTTCCCTTCCCTTCCTTCCCTTTCCCTCACTTCCCTTCCCATCCCTTCCCCTTCCCTTCCCCTTTACCCTTCCCTTCCCTTCCTATCCACTGTTAATTGTTAGTTCATGTTAGCTCAGGTTTATTGCCTACTGTTAACAGATACAGCTTTTGATTATAACAATGTATTAATAAATGTTGAAATTAACATTAACAAAAGATTAATAAACGCTGTATAAGTGCAATTCATTACTAGTTCATGTTAACTAATATAATTAACAAATGTTAACCTTATTGTAAAGTGTTACAATTCTAAATATTAACAAAAACTATTATAGTATCTCAATGATACTAAAGTAACACCGGCCAAATCTGATCAAATTAATTTCAGTGCAACTGCTCAAAAGGAAGTAGTATATTTTCTCCAAGCCTCAAATTTGGTATTTAGCAGGAGAATTAGCTTAGAGTTTGGCGGCAGTAATTCAATTGTCTCGGTTTCAGACAAGCACCAGATCTTTAAACATCTTTTTCCCATCTTATTGTTTGTGGTATTTTAATCAAGCCGCAGCAGCTGAGCTGAATCTTTGCATCATGTTCATTTTAGTCAAACCTACATTTGCCCCCCGGTGGAGCAGAGTAATTGAAATTTGCCTCAAAGCAGAATAATTTCCATGTTAAATAAATGATCTGACAACACCTGATCAATCCAGCGAGTGCGTTCTGACAATGCTGCCGAGCTCAGCAGCACAATGCAAATCCTCCCGCTCAAGTAATTGTTTGGTATCTCTGCCAGACACACCGGCCTCGCGTTCATATGATGAGAAGCCTCACAAAGAGATGTTTGTTTGCGGCATGTTATTGTTGAATAATGCCACAGAGAATGATGGGTAATTGTGTGGCACCAGGTAAGTCACGCTGTGATTTGCATCTCTTTTCTGAGCTACGGAAAGCTTTCTTCGCCCACACTTGGCTGGTTATCTGAACAGCCGAGGATTTGGTTCTGGTCCATTTACATTCATTTTAATGTTTTTGAATAATCTCCTTCATAACTCCACAGTCTGTGTTTGCTTAAGATGAAATAAATTACAAATGCACCAATGATAGTGTCACAAAAATACACAGTTAATTGCTGAAAACTATATTTAAAATTATACACCAGGTCTAAAATGAACCCTGGCCAAGTGTCATACTTTATTAGAAAAATGCGACATTACTGGGTTGGATCGTAAAGCTACCATTTGCAAATGGGATATATGTGCATATGTTAAATATCCAGATTTGAAATATATTGTCATATGAAGTAAAAACATATGAAACCTTTTAGAAATTAGAACAATTTTATATATTAACATGTATCTCACCCATACAAATCTGTATTTGTACATTTCTGGACATATGTCATGTTAAATGTATATCTATCCTACAACCTGTCAATACATCTCGATGTTATATAAGTGAAATATAAAATAAAGATTTGTCTTTTTTTTTTTTTTTTTACGATTTCGCCTTTATCAAAATATATTTAAAACATGCATTACAAAAACACAAACATACAGATTTTTATATAATGATTACATTTCTGTACTCTTTCACTGTTTGTGACAGATAATGCTGGAAGTTGAACCTCTTCGGGTTGTGAGATTTTGGATCTGAGGATGATTTACCCGACTGAAAAAAATCCACATTCTGTCCGAAAACCATCCCGTGGTACATTTCCCTACAGATCCATAATTCAACTGAACATTCGTAAACAGCATCGCCAGCTTAGGTGGTTGGAAGTACAGCTCTCGACCTGCAGTGAAGAGTATAGCTTCTTGTTAGTGTGACATATGGACTTAAATAGATCATGCATTTGTGCAAAATAAACAAGCTAACATGTAGTGCGATCCTTATCCCATATACCCCTATATTCCATAGTATGCATGTACAAATTTCATTCTATGTTTTATGTTTGTTAAGAGAATTTAAGTGCCGTTTTTGAAGAGTGTGCATGTGCATCCGTGTGACGAATGGAAACCGCAAAAAAAAAAACGGAGAACAGAAACAGCGCAGCAGTTCTCAGATGCCATGTTTGTAATTTAAAGCAATAACCTAACATTAATTTGATCTTGAACTGATTAATTATCAGAAGTTATCACTCTACAATCTTTTTAATGATATTATAGACAGCACTAATCAAACATGGTTCGAACAACACTTAGTCTAGTTAGTTTCACCAACAATGCTTCATACTACGGTAGTTATCGTTTGGGAAATGCACCAATGAGACCAGCTTACTGCTGCATCAGACCACATTTGGTTTTGTATTTACATGCCAATTAGGGGTTTATCTGAAATTGATTAATCCAAAATATTGACAAACTAATGGAGAAAAAAATTAAGCATACAAAAACACATAAATATTAAATTTCCAATACAGAGTCTCACAGGCATGCGGATGCAGGACTTTTTTAAAAATAATGATGCAAAATTCACTTTCATAACTGGTGCGAAATCTTTATAGCAGATAAATGTTCTCAGTTCCCCTGCTCTTGGCAGTTGTGGGAAAAAGTTAATTTTAGACCCTGATTACACACATTGCATTGAGCTGGAGATTCAGGCCAGTTTATTTGGCTCTGAGAAATGCTAATTTTTCAGGCTGGAATGGAAAATTTGACACTTGACCAAAGCGGAGTCTGTCGCTGCATAGTAGTACAGGTGAGAGAGAAATAAATCTCAATACTCTTTAGGAAAGGAGCACTTTTTTTGACGATAGCAAGCAAACTATTAGTTCCAAATCAAAACTGCTGACCTTTCAAAGCTGTGCTTAATCAATGCCTCATTTGAGCTGAAGCTATCGAGCACGACATAATCGCTCCGAAGGCCAAATTTTTTGACATTTATGGACAGCAGGTTGACTGCCTACAATATCACTTTCATTCAAAATAGCATGCTTGCAAGTCATGGCTCTATCAAGCTGATAAAGCGGCTCTTGGGCCCCTGATGCCCGTCTGTAATTCCCTTCTCAACATGTGACTCTGATATATTCGAAGCGGCTCGAGGTGCTGGAACATAATGGTATGGCCAAGCCTCTTGTTTAACAGCAGCTCGTGTGTTACTGGCTTTCCGGGTCTGAGCGAGCAACATCTCCCAGCGTGCTTGTGTTTTCAGAGTACTTAAAATCGACACGGAGCTCCTCATTACTTTTTATGTGTGTGAGCAAAGTATTTAATGTGTTTCCGACTTTTTTATCACGTGGGTCTTTGGCGTTTAGTTAACAGGGCTGAAAGCAGCATTTTTTTATGAGCAGGAAACTTAATCCTAATGTATTTGGACTTTTCTAATAGGGTTTTTGGATGCCAATTTATTTATTATAGAGCACTTTTTGCTGTATATTGAATTAGTCACATGACATTTGCAACTCAACAACAACCTTTTGATCGTATGCCATTAAAATGAACAGCAGCGACTTCCAGAAATGATAGACCTAGTTTGATCAAAGAAGATGCAAATGTTTATAAACATGTGTCAAACGTGGCATAGAATCAAAATCTTTTGATGACTTTTTTATATCCTTGAATTAGAGCGACTTCATTAGTCCTGATGTGGCTTTTGTCTGTGTTACGCTGATGAATGCATAATGGGATTTTCCAAAAACATGTTCGGAGGCTGAATTTTCCTCGCTACCTCAGAAAAAACACACAAATCTCATTTCTAGCCCTCCAGCACTGTCATTTTCAGTCGAAAACAAACAAATGCTGTTTAAAGTCATTCCTTTTTCATACAAACAAAAAAAAAGCATATTCAGTGACAGACTGCAATGATGATTTTGTGCAAGCGTGCATTCATTTCAGTTCTCACTATTCAGTTGATTTATTTCTTCTTTTACGCTTGGAACCAGTTTGTGTTTCATTATTTGAAAGAGAGGCGGTAACTAAAATGAACTATTTCAACTTTTGTTATCACTCACCAAAAAAAACCCCACAGAAACAATTCTGGCTCAGACTGAAGCCGAGTGATACATTTTTAAAGCCCTGCTTACAAGTAAAAACTCTTTGAACAACAAGAAAAAGGGTTTATTTACTGAACCAAGCTTTCCAGTGTGAAATTCTCCACTGTATTGCTATATTGCACAAATCATTCCTTCACTCTAGTATTGATGTGCATGTGTGTGCAAGGCTTCACGGATCCAAAATGCACAGTGTTTGTGTGCCGTTAGTATGTTTGCGGAGGAAGATGAGAACAGCGTTCCAATCGAGTCGTGATTAAAGACGCAGATCCCAACATCTCAGCACTGAATCTCTGGAACGGGACCCAGAGGAGCGCCGCTATACCCCAACATTAAAGGGAATATCTCAGGAAAGGAAGGCGTGAAATAATACATAAATGTCAATTGTTAAATTATTCAGAGCCTATTCAAAAGGAATAGAATCCAGAAGTCTGCATGGGTAATCTCACCTCAAACAGTCCTCACATAAAAAATGACCTAAGCAAATAGAGCGGCAGTGGAGTCTGCACAAAGAATGACTTCATTCACTTTAAATTAGAAGAGCAGCCGAATTACTCATTCAGCATATCTTATATTAAGGGCCCGTGATGCGTACATCAGTGAACTACTTCTCTCTGATTCCTCTCTAATTTCAGTATGTGCATGTAGCTATGTTTCCATCCACCTTTTTTATGCCCATTTTGGAATATCGCAAAAATAATAATGCTGGATGGAAACGCCAAGATGCACATAAAATCTAAAAATGCGCATAAAAAAAACGTATGCGCACATTTGAGTAGAATAAACTTTTTATCCGATAAGAAAAAAATGCACATAAACTACGATGGAAACACATTTACCGAATCAATTCCACCATGTGCATCAAAAGAGTCATGTGACTTTGCACGATGGGACGGAATAACTTGACTAACAGCGGACCGATCTCGTTGCACAGCATCTGAAATGTTGTTTTGGTTGTACTGAAATGCCTGAGCGAAGTCTGTCAACAAATGTTCGTTATTGTTTTACCTACTGCATTCCCAACAGCAGCATACCTCTCGAAAGCAATTACATCATTTATTGTGTTTCGTCTGCTAGCTCTGAGGCGCAAGTAACTCATCATATATGAAAATTATATTAAATGGCTTCTCCTCTTTTCTTGTGAATACTTATGCCGTTTATCAAAAGTGACAATTTTGTTCTCTTGTGACTCGTTGGATGGAAATTCGCAAATGTTTTATGCGATATTCCAGTTTTACGCATAAGTTAAAATTGAATCTTTGGATGGAAACATAGCTTGCGAGATCTGCAGGATGACGTAAAGTGACTAGTCGGTTATTGAGGTCAACCAGTAGTTTTGATATTTTCTGCTCAGTGCTTTTAGCATGTTGAGCTGCTCAGTGTTTGATGGTCTCGTTTATACAGTACGTTATACAGATTGTTTAAAGCACTTCATAGAATAACGCGGACACCGTTGATGCACACGCAATAATAGACAAATTCAATTTCTGCTATAAGCAGCTCTACAGAAGACAATAATGTAATTATTCAGCTCAATTCTGTCCAGTGTTGATTCTTTCAGTTCAATAACTGAATAAATTAAATTTCATTATGAAATGAGTTGAATTCAGCTATAACCAGCTCTCTAGAAGACACTGTACAGTAGGGTCCTTGTGTGTCACATGGTTTCAAACCTGACTCAACTTGTATGCACTACAAATGCAAGGTTATCAGTAAATGATGATTTCATTTTTATTGGTTTCTCACAAAATACTGTTGTACACTGTAAAAAAAAAAATTCTGTGACATTTACGGTAAAATACCGGCAGCTGTGGTTGCCAGAACTTCACCGTAAAAATATGGTAGCAACAGTTTAGGTTTTACAGACTTAACTTAAATTCACAATAAAATACCGTATTTCTTTAACTGATGTAATGTTAATATACCAACCTATTGAAGTCCTGAAATCTGTTTAGTGCCTTTGTAATGCACTGATAACCACCAAAAACTGGTGGTGATGAGAAAGTCACATGATGAACCAAAGGTCATCACAAACAGCTTTTCACAATAAGTAATACTTATATATAGAAGGTGCACACAGCGTCATTCACACAAACACTAAACACCATCATGGTAACACATGATACTTAAATAATGCAATAAACATTAATTTAATGACATTAGATGTAAGATAAAACCCTAAATGTACACAACTGATTAAAAACTAAGAAGAAACAGTTATTTCCACAAAAAAACATCAAATTTGAAATGTAAAGCAGAGAATTCCGGGAATGTCAATTTACGGTTTGTCACTGTAAATTATACAATTTCTTTTTCTGTATTCACTGTGAAAACTGTTTTCACTTGTGAAAAACGTAAAAATTACATTAAATGAATGTTTATTCACCGAATATAGTATGGAAACTTACTGTTAACCAGTTAACAGGTTTTTACTGTAGTATTTTTACAGTCTTTTACTGTTAAATCACAATCATTTTTTACAGTGTAAGCTATGGCTACTTTTTTTGGGTGCTTTTAAGCATGCATACATAACCAAAGAACCAATTCTAACTCAAAGAAATAAAACTGGAAAAGTTTTTCTGTGTACCACGACCTGCAAAAAAGGCTAGAACACATTGCATTAGTGCATGCCAGACTAAATGGCCACAATACATAAAACGCTTAGTTTGGTTTGAAAACGTTGTCGTATAAACACCCCTAAACCCCGGCATTTTTGTAACTCATGCCCACTCACCTTTTCAAATAAAGTGGTTCGAAATGGTGTGAAGGTGAATAAATGGTTACAGAATGTAATCTCTATTGTGAACTATTTCCTTTAAGACAGACTATGTAGCTAATTTCAGCCTATTAAGATAGCTTATTAAATGTATCCTAAACATGAAATATGAAATGAACAGCTGTTCAGAGTGGAGTTGGGTGTTATCAGTTCACCCAATAACCACTTCACACATAACCTTAAGTGCTTACCTCTGATTTGCTGTTAAAAGCTTGTCGTTCCTAGGTCATGCTGGGTGATAATAGCTGTTTGCCAGTATGGGATTCAAAACCGGAGCTTCAGCTCTTCTCTATTATAGCTGCAAATATTTTTCTGTCACCTATAAAATCTGCTACTCCCACGTGAGACTGCACTGCATGATTTATACAAAGTAGCATAAAACCCTTGAATCTAATCAAATACTTCAGGCCTAGAGAGAAAATACTTTTCTTTACCCTAGTGCATTATGGCATATATAGATGGAAGCCCAATGATTTGAGTGCTGAAGCCAAGGCGAGAGTTTTTTAGTCATATTGTCTCCCAGGTTCTTAGGACGGAGTTCGAATTCTAATGAGCTGAATCCTAAAGAGATTGCAGAAGTATTTGTAATATTTCATCCTAACATATATCGAGAATGGATATGTCCTCGTGCATATATGCAATCAAGCCCCCAGCGTTACTTGTTGCCGAGCTGCCTTCACTCGAGCGGCCCAGCCTGTTTCTCCTCTCTTCATTCTCATCAAACATTGCAGATGAGGTCCTGAGCCCAATTAATCACTGCACAGTCCTGCTTCACAGCCCCCCATTAATCAACCTGACCACCAGCACGCATGCAAACAGCCCCTTCACAGAGCCTGGCAGCGCTGTCAGCCAGCATCAACACACCGACATATACACCAACTCTAATGCTCACTCACCATGTCTGTCTCCCCTAGATTTAGCTTACTCTATCTCCCTATAACATATAAATATGAGGATACTTTTAGCAACATTTAGTCAAGGTTTAGCTGGTTAGCATAGTGTCTGCAGGCAAATGTTGTAAATGCACCTCTAGTTGCAAAAAGGTTTTTCCTTCTATGGCCATTGAAAATAAAATGCAGCCTATAATTATTTTGTGTTATGACTGACAACTGTTTAATGGCTGGTATTCAATTTCTGTACTATTTTGTGCAAATAAATTCTGAATAAAACATTGTCTGAAAAATGGATATTCATTTGTAGATTTGCTAAATACAATGTTACAATGTTATTAAATTGTTAGAATTTTTA
Organism: Sinocyclocheilus anophthalmus; assembly: GCA_018155175.1. Taxonomy (NCBI): domain Eukaryota; kingdom Metazoa; phylum Chordata; class Actinopteri; order Cypriniformes; family Cyprinidae; genus Sinocyclocheilus; species Sinocyclocheilus anophthalmus. The sequence continues at coordinate 18,605 of JADLZN010010724.1, forward strand.
AAAGATAACTATTGGTGATTGTTAGATCAATAAAATATTCAATATGGACCGATACTAATATACTAAGAACATTTTGTAATATCTACTGATAACCGATATATTAAAGATGGGAATGAGCATGCACAATTAAATATGGACCAGTATTGATATATAAAAAAATATATAACATCGGTTAATAACTGATATGGTTAAAGATGGGAATGAGCATGTGCAATTACATATTGAATATGTACTGATACAAATATATAAAAAATATACACTATTGGTTGATAACCGATATGGTTAGAGACAGGAATGAGCATATACAATTAAATTATTCAATATGGGCCATTACTGATATATAAAAAAAACTGTAATATTAGTCAATAACTGATTTGGTTATAGCCAGGAATGATCATGCACAATATTCTGTATAGTCCAATGCCGAGACATTAAAAGAACTCTGTAATATTAATCAATCACCTTTATTTATATGGTGCTTAATACAATCCAGACTGTGTGAAGGCAGCTTTACAGTGCCAAACAGGAAAATAATGTTTCAATGATACAAAAAAAAAAAATCTACTGTAAAGCAGCTCTAAAAAATCAATACAATATCGGTTATTAATCTATAACTGATATTGAACCAACATATTGTACATTCCTAAACTTATATATTGATAAAACATATTGTATATTTATATGGAATATGCAATATGGCAGACAGGAATGAGTGTGCATAATTTAAATATTCAATATGTGCCGATACCGATTCATTAAACTGTTTTTAATATTAACCGATAACCGATATGGTACTCATATATCATGCATCCCTAACTACATATATTTATAATATATATTACATATTTATAACATAAAATGGAATGCAGTGTAAAAACCTTGAATTCATTGTAAGATTCATGCAGGATGATAAAATGCTTTATTCTCCCTCACTCTCTTGCTAGCTGCTTTTCGATTTCCCGAAGACGCTTAGCTCACAGTCCTGTTCAGATTCTCATTCTGAACTGATACAGAAAAGTGAAAAAAGGATGAAATTTAGGCCAGTATCTAATTTTTGCCGGCTATATGCTGAGGCGTCTCTCTCAAGCTTTAAACATCTGTCTTTGCATCATAGGACCTATTGGAGCTGAAAAAAATATTAAGGAGCTCTGAGAATGACCGTCCCAGTGGAGTATCAATTCTGCTTTTTCCAACTTTTCTTCCTTCAACTCTTTCTCTGACAGGTAACACAGTTTCCCAACCAGGCGCGATGAAGCGGCAAGCAGTAAAAGCAATTTTCTACATGTAAATCTGAATTTTGGTCCTAACCAGCGACGTCAACAAACAATGAGTGACGGGACGTTTGGTCAGGGTTTGTGTTTTAGCATCGTTGAGTAGCCCCGCCCACCCTGAAACCTGATTGGTCCAAAATCCAGTCCACATAACAGTACCTTAAACATCAAACATCTTTTGATTGGCTGTATGCAGCAGCTTGAATTTCAATGTGAGCAGAAAATGCACTTTTGCCTGTTTAGGACACAATGTAAGTGAAGTAAGAACATCATGATGTAATGTTTCAATCATTTGCCTCTGAAAACAAAATATGTACAGTACTCCCCAAGAGTCTGCGCTGGCACATCTTATACTACGATGAAATTCTCCATGTTTTGGAGACTTTGTGAGCAGATGTCTTTGATAGGCTGTCAGTATAACATCAGATTCCCGCCTGCCCCCTGTGTCAGTGCTGAGAGAGCAGTGTTATATGTTAGCAGGAGGCTAAGGGCTGAGTGTGTTTTGATGGACGTGATGTCATTTCTGCTCAGCTTTGTGTGAATTGCATGTGACAAGACTTTTAACACTGCTGCTGTTCTTTCCTTTGCTAAAGCAGCAATTGTGAGCGGGGAAGCAGAGAACAAGGAAGTAAAAGGTAGATGCGTACGGATTGAAAGGCAGATTTTTTTCTTCTGCCTCTGAATTTTATCTAGGCAGCCCTTCAGACCTCCTCAAAATGGGTCCAATTATGGAGCCACCCATGCAGTGCAGTTTGTGGTTGTCAATGTAATTGTGTAACTCTGATTTCTCTCTGTATCGCCACACTGAAAGAAGCCTGTCATTGACCAGCTTCATCTTTCTAACCATGATTTCGAAATGAGATCTCTTTTCTGCTTGGACACGGAGGTAACATTGCAGCAGTCTGCACTATATATAATTGTGAGTGTGTTTGTGTGTGTGTGTGATACTGACAGCCACCGTACTATTCCCGCTGTCCCCTTCCGAGGTGAGTCCCTGGACATTACTCCTAAAATAGATTAGATAATCTTGGCACTTGGCCCGCACCCGGTTGCACAACCCACGCAAGGAAGATAATTCCGCTAACAGCTGCAATTGCAGGTTTTCAAATGGAGATGGCGACAAAGAGGCAGAACTTACGGACTGCAGCTTTAATATACTAACAGCCCTAATATAGACCAGTATGCGTACTAACTGAAGGACATATTGGGCTGTTTGCAAAATACTGGACGGCTGAAATGAGCCATTGTGATAAACTGATTTACCAAAGTTTACCAGCTAAATGCCTTTAAATAATTTAGAGAGAGATCCAAGAATTTCCATGCATGTTTTTATCCCTAATGTTGATATCGTACACTAACCTTTTGATGCATGCTGTCTTTTACGCACTGTCTAAATGTCACATTAAACCAGCGAATGGTGATTTAGCACGTCATTCAGACAACACATGAAGGTTGTCTGCCATAATACGCTATAATATCCACCAAATGTAATGTTTAGAGAGTGCCTTCTCAAGCAGACATAGAAAATGCATCAGTTAATGAGAGCTGCTGATACACAAGAATAATTCCTGGTGCTTGTAAAAGCATTGCACACACTACCAGTCCACTTCCAGCACTGTTCAGATGCTTATTGTTATTCTAGGTCAGTGCTTAGTGCTAAAAATCACAGCCGTGGCTCTTGGTGCACTTGTAAGAATGAAGTCATATACATATGTGCCAAATCCATCAAACATTGGTCAAAGTGAAGGAGAGTCCTGAGCCACCCACCCTGACTGACACCGAGCCCTCATGTGCTGTTGGCTTCTGGCACGGGCATCCTATGACTCGTAAATACTTAATGGCCATGCTTGATGGCACGATGACATCTGGTTGTTCTGTGTGGGCTCACAGATTGCGTGCTCTGAAAGAGACCTTCACTGCATGTCAAAATGTCAAATGACTCGGACTGCACATGCTACAGCAAAGCCATTAACAACATGTTGATATACTAAAATTCAAAACTGTTTTATGTTGTGATGAAGAATGATATATTAGCACTTGGCTCTTGCCAATCATTTTTTAAAAATGACAAACATCATATGTATAGTTGAACCATTTTATTCTCATGTCAGGTGGTTGTTTATAATGCGTAACGGGACTTTTTCTTCTTTCGTTTTTGTTTGTTTTATTTTGTTAGAAAATAATAACAGAGAAAAAACAACTGTGTTTGCCAAACATAAACATATATTTTTTTTTCTCCCTGGCGGTGACATCAAAATGTGTATACAGTCAAACCAAAAATTATTCAGACCAGATATAAATTTTTATATTTTTTTACTAGTGGGCGTAGGACACTATAGTTCATTTATGTAAGTGCTGATAGCAAAGTAAACTGTGACATATACCCCAAACATTTTCATACAGTGGCCTACAGTTAAAACAGGGTGGGGGGGGGGGGGGCACTGATAAAATATGGGACCAAAAATTAAGACACTTTGACCTGACCATGGTTTGCTTCAGTGTTTTTTTTCTTTAATTGCTAATGCGACCTTTTTACACCACAGACTGAACAAAATGAAGCATTGCTTGGTAATTAGCTAAATTGGTATTATCTAATTGTGTTCTAGAATTTAACAGCTGACAGACTAATTCATTACATACCTTTCTATGAAAGTTATCTGACATTTTCAAGATTAATTTTTTCTGACACAGTTTAACTCTGAGTTCTTGTCATTTTTATTACCATTTTCTAAACTATAGGAATAAACTGTGATAATGTGAGAAATGTTGAAGGTGTCTGAATACATTTCAGTTTGACTGTATATTCTCCCCTACATGTACACTTCATTAAGCCCAAGAAATGCACGTTAAGATGTTTAAATGCCCGGCAAGAATAGAGAAATGGGCAGAAATTAGGCTTAGAGTTAGGGTTAACCAATCTTAGTGGTTGACTGATGGGGATTTTTTGATGGCCGATTCCAATATCTTATGCTGATGGCCAATATAAAGCTGATATATATCACACTATTTAATTTAGAGAGAGTAAAAACGCATGCAAAACAATTGTTATTAAAATTAAATTTATTTTACGTACTATTTCCTAAATTATGTAAATATGAAAAAAATGAACTTGTCAAAATAAAAGCTTCCGACATATCACCAAAAAAAAATAAAAAATTAATAAAAAAAAATCATTCTAATAATTAAAATGCCAATATTGTCCAGGTTTATCGCCTAAGGTCAGTCATTGATTTTCTGATGGCACTCTCATATCTTATACTGATTGGCAATATGAAAGCATATAGCAATACACCGATTTTATTTAAAGAGTGTCAAAACCTTCACTAACAAATACGCTGAAATTAAAGTTTACATTTATTTTACATAATTTTACCTAACTTATAGAAACAAATCTGAAAAAATAGCTTGTCAAAATCAAGTTTCAACAAATTGGACAAAAAGAGGCCGATACCAATAATTTTAAATGTTGATACCGATATTTTGGTCAAGCACTAATGTAAACGCACACATTGGGTCTCAACAATGTCTCAAATTGTGCTCGCATTTACCAAGACACCAACGTTTTCAATCAAAAGATTCCAATATGAATATTTCTCATGTATTTTGATGGCAGTATCAGGAACAGATTATCGGCTTCGCTTAATGACTAGCGATAACGGTCCCGCCACACTGTGTTATTCAATCTGCACGAGTTCGTCCTCGCCTCCGCATCCCTTTCTGTGATCACAAAAAGCATTCATATTCTGAAAAAAACAGATAGGAGAACTGGGGGTGACTACAAAAATGACTGCAGATTGCTGCAAATCCCCCGTCTTTGATCTTGGCAGCCATCAAAGGGATGCACTCTCCAAAACAGAGCCGCCCGACCGCCTGTTCACCATTTCATATTCCTCAAGAGAATGTCAAATAACAGTCTCTCTTCCTGCAGCCTCTTCCTGCAGCCTTTCCAAAATACTGTCACCGATCGCAGCCCTGCGCCTGCAACCGGGCCTCGCTTTCACACACATCATCTTTGATGTCACATAAACTTCACAGCTTTGTGTGATGCTAAGGTTATAGTGCTTTTATGGGGTCTCTATCAAGTCGCAACATTGTATTGAGGCCCATAAACTGCCCCCACAACTTTCTGTCAGCCGCGCGAGTGATGGATTCGTCCCGTGCGAGCGCTGCTGCCGTAAAGAGGGTTTGTTTGGTGTATTCCACATTTCAGCATCTTTCCGTGTTAATAAAACTGCAAATCTGCTGAACTGAATCAGCAGTGCGTCAGATTACATTGTAAAAAGGGGGCCGCTGTGGATAAAAGCGATTAGAGACACACTTTCTCTGGAGGAGACAAAGAGAGCGGCTCCTCCCGAGATCCCCAGATATTTGAGCCACGTTCAGGTGTGGAGAGCGCCATGTGTGCGCTGCATACGAATTTGGCCATTTGCAGGCATGTCCTTGCTCGCTTTAGAATTAGATGTTATCTTTGGGCTCGTATATCTTTATTACCTTGAATAGCCAGTTTAAGCATGAGCGGCATGCTGTTGTGTCCATTGCTTTATCTTTAACACTGTTTAAATAACTGTTTTTTTGGAAATTGCAAATTGTTGTTTGATAGTAAAGGGTGTTCTGTTGCATAAAAGTAATTATAGATAGACAAAAAGATAAAAGAAAATGTTTGTTGGTTTTCATTTGAGAAATGCGAATACAGTACTTCCCCCAAAGGTAAAATGCAGTAAATGCAGCAACTTTGCCTGAGATTATTAAATTGTCACAAAACTGGAGACAAAGTCACTTTTTTTTTTTTTTATGGAAACCCATTTCCACCACAAATAATAATAAAAAAAAACTTTTTATCTCACAATTCTGACTTTGTTTCTTGCAATTCTGTGGAAAAAAAGTCAGAATTGTGACATTATATACTTAGAATTCTGCCTTTTTTCTCACAATTTCAAATCATCTCACAATTCTGTTTTCCTTTTTTCTGCCAGGGAATGAAAAACATAGCATAGTAAAAATTTATATAGTTTGTATCTCAGTTCATATATTTTTGTTTTATCAGAAATACAACAAAAAAATCAGAATTGTGAGAAAAAAAGTCTGAACTGTGACAGTCACAATTGCTTTTTTATTTTATTTTAAATGTTTTATTAAATAAATGTTGTTTTTTTTATTATTATTCAATAAATTATTTTCTTCATAAAGTTCATCCTTCTTGTGACCATATCACATTTTTTAAAAGCGATATCCCAAAATTCTCATGGAAACATGTGGATTGAAGCTCGTTTGCTATTGTTCAAATTGTAATTTTATTATAATTTTCTTTGGGGTATTTTTCATTAGTTTTGCAAATTAAGCATTACCTTCAAGTCCCTGAAAAGGTCGCATCTGCTTTTTTGTAGTTAAACAATATAGTCCTCCTGAATATTATATCCAGGCCATCCCGACCTGTAATAACTGCTGCCAGATCCTGGTTTGTTGTGACATTTAGGAACTGTGTTTGTTAAATATTTTAGAACATAAACCAAGCCGTGTTGTTCTGTGATTTATTTATATTCCCGATTCGACACTTCCCACCCGACTCAGTCAGGAAGCTCGGGCACAAATAAAGCGATGTGAACGGGTTTCAGCGAGGAGCTTGCGTTTGCTGCTTGAACAGAAAGCGTAGTTCGTCATGTCGCTCTTAACAGCAGCGACTCCCAGCTATCTACAGTCAGTGGAATTTGAATGGGAAAAAGGCCAACTCTTCAGCTCTGCATGACAGACTAAATTGTCAGTTACCAATGTAGAGTTCAGCATCAACTTTGTAGCTCTCCTAATGACACGCCCCCATCGACCCCGCGCTGTTTACCTGATTTATTCAAATGCATCCACACATCATCATTCCTGGAAGCAGCTCGTAGTCTGAGGGTAATCATACAGTACATGTAGACAGTAATTACTTGTTTATATCCTCGTGGCAGACGGGCTCAGTCGGGAGACACCTGAAATTGATCCTGGTGCTGAGTAATCACAATCTGATCCGTTCCTACCGGAGAGGAAGACGACTGATCCCAGCCGGCGATGACAGCTCCGTGGGATTCTTTTGTTGGGTTTTGGTTCTTCTCAGACTCACTATTGACCTTCTGGACCGCCTCGCGCTAAATGTTCCTTTCTCCCTCTTCACACAGATGTCCGTTTATTGAAACTGAGCTTTTTGAGCAGTGTGATGTGCGTGCTTGATTGATCATTGATCTTGTCATTAAGTGTTCTTCATGGCAGGCTGAATTCATCGTATTTCATAATATGACTCTGGTTCTGTGTTTTGGGGAATGGGTTTTCTTTTTCGATGTCTAATTTGTGTTGGTTTGATTGGAACACGGCTAATTGGAGTTAAAGTTTTCCAAATCTGATGGCCTGAAAAGTTTCATAGGCTGTCAAGCAAGAGTTTCAGTGCAAAATTAAGCCTGCACTTGTTCCTCAAACAAAAGAGTAAATAATTATTATTTAATTTCTGAATTAAAATTAATGTTGATAAAGTAAAAAAAAATAAAAAATAGAGTGACACAGCAGTTGTAATGACATAAAGGAGAAAAAACTCATTAAAAGAGTGGAATCATTGAAAAGAACACCTCATTAAGATTAGGTTTAGTTCACTTTGTTCTAAAACAAAAGCTAAACTTCTTTTGTTTCATGCAAGAAAGTACCAGTAAGTCATACAGGTTTGAAACGACACGAGGGGCGAGTAAACAATTTTTTGTCTGAGTTATTCCTTAAATGTGACCGTGGAGCACAAAAAGTGTCTTAAGTGTCAATTTTTCGAAATTGAGATTTATGCATCATCTGAACACTGAATAAATCATCTTTCCACTGATGTATGGTTTGTTAGGATAGCACAATATTTGAAAATCTGGAATCTGAGGGTGCAAAAAAAATCTAAATATTGAGAAAATCATCTTTAAAGTTGTTCAGATGAAGTTCTTAGCAATGCATATTACTAATCAAACATTAAGTTTTGCTATATTTACGGTAGGGCATTTACAAAATATCTTCATGGAACATGATCTTTACTTAATATCCTAATGATTTTTGGCATAAAAGAAAAAACTATAATTTTGACCCATACAAGGTATTGTTGGCTATTGCTACAAATTGCACTTTTGTTCTAACATGTCCGTAATGTCGCCTCCTCCCATGTTGTGCGACACTCATCCAGATGCTCTTATTGGAGCGGCTCCCCTGTTTCCTCCACGTCTAATTTGGACTATAGATGATACGGATGTTATTCTGAAGATTTGTGGCTGATCGTGTCGGGCTAATGGTCCTCTGGTAGTCTTTGTAATGGCAGAGCATTGTCATGAAATATGAAACAAAAGACTCATCATTAATGTATAACCACCCACTCTTTGTAGCTTGTAATGTTTTCTTGTTCCCCGCGAGAAGTCGTTTGGAATTAGTTGTTTTCAAAAACTGTTTAATGGGACAACATGCTTCTTCAGACCTTCACTTTTACAACTTTAACAAAATGTGAGGCAGAGGTGGAGACAAATTGCACCACGCGAGCTACCAAGCTGCTTCCTCTTTTCTCAAGCAGACATAAATTACATCTAAACGCACCAGTTTGTGCTTAACAAACACCTAAATCTGCTGGTATAGCTTGCATGGATTGAAGAAATGGTTTTGTGTATCCTGTTAAATGTACAGAATAAAAAAAGCCAGGGTTGCCAGGTCCGCGGTTTCGCCTTCACAATACATTATTTGTAATGCACCGCCAAACCAATTAATACAAAAATCTTTGAGCTTTGTTACTTCTGATAAGAAATAAAATCTCAGCTTTAAAATCCTGTGCATTTTATCACAAAATTCAAACAATAAATGCTAGTTTGATGCTCTTAGATGTGTTGTGGCAGAATGCTGTATTATATATGTATGCTTTATTAAATCCGTCATGAAGACTAGTTTTTAAGTTATATACAATTGAGTATAATTTGTTGTTGTTCATTTGAACCTCTAATGTACCAAATTAGAGAGTTCCCTGTATAGCATACAGCATTCGTTGGGACAGACTTGTTTTTTATTCAGTATCAGTATTGTTGTCGTCAGATATCATTCTCAATAATCGCTGTTGGTTGATTAAGCATGCAATTTTGAAGTAAAAAAAAAAGAAGAAGTATATAATAGTTTTTAAAGCATAATCCAATAATCTGTTTTATTTGAACAATAATTTTAAAGTGTAGTTTATACTTTTTTTGCATCCAAAATCCATACATTTTACAGTATTTTACTGTAAAATTACATTAATGCAGATTTTTACAATCTAAAAGTTAAAAGCATGTTTTTTGTCTGCATACTTATTTTTATTGTCTTTCATTTACTTTAAATGGTCATTCCTGATGTAGACTAGATAAAGTGCTGCCTGATTATAACAGAGGTAAATCATAACGTATAATTAATTGCGATGGACAGGGCTCATTGCACATTATAGCAAAACAAGCTCAGTCCCATTTGACCTTCGCCCTGTCAGTTAGCTCACTTACTTCAGACTGTCTGCTGGCATTAATTAAAAATTACTAGTTAATTATGCTGATGGATTGTTTGTATGAAACCTTATAGTTTTGCTAGAAGTGGCAAAGCAGATCAAAGTCGGTTCTAAAGTGGGTTTTATCCTCTTACCTGAGAAAATGAGGGAGAGAGTCGATCAGACAGACTGAGAGAGCGTTTCAGGGGGAAATCTTCCATTCAGGAGGCAATGATTAATTATGCCACGTAATTAGCCCGTCAAATTAAATGTGTCGTCCTCGTGACAAGGTGATGTCAGAATGCGATGGCACATTAGCGGTCATGAAATGGAGACTCAAAGTGTTCTTAACCAGCCTTTAATGCCATTAAAGGGATAGTTCACATACAAGTTTCTTTCTTCTGTTGAGTGCAATAGAAGATATTTTGAAATGTTGGTAACCAAACAGTTGACATTGACTAAAAATACCATGGGAGCCAATGTCTACCGTTTGGTTATATACATTCGACCAAACACCAAGCACCAAGCGTATCATTGTAATATGTACTTTTAAAACTATGTATGTGAAACATTAAGCAATTAAACAAGCTAAAACAGTTGCCATGCTGAAACAGACTGTTGCAATCGTTGTGCTTTTCACAGAGAGTTAAAATGAGGATAGAAAATGATCATTTATAAAACCTTAATTATTCTCTAAAATATTTGTTGTGATGGACATCGCAGCAGTAGCAGTAATTATGTCAGTGATTCTTTGTTATAAAAATTAGACATTTTTTTTACACACATATATATGGAATTAATTGATGATTGAACAGATTTTTTTTTTTTTTGGTGGAAACTTTATAAATGAACCCCAAAAAACAACATAAAAATCTGAACCTCTAAACGATGTTTATTTTTTATTTATTTTTTTATTTATTGGTTTATTTAGATAGGGATGAGACAAAAATAATGATCCATGATATCTATGTTGCATCTCAAGTCCCTAAAAAAGTGTTTCTAAAAATAAATACAAAAGAAAAAAATAAGGTAAGGTTTTAAGGTAACTTCTAACCCTGGCTATATATATATATATACAGAGTTCTGGCATGCAACTCTGATGGCGCAGTCCGAGAGGTCTGACTCATCTGACCTAAGGCCATCATTATCTGGGCACAGCCAATTGGTTCCCTCCTTATCAGCTCCAATGATCTTCGCTGCTCAACATTCAATATAATTTGGACTAGTGCTTGCCGTATCAGTTGCGCTTGTCTCCAGAAACCCTCCACCGTTCCCCCAGCCCACCTGTTTAGATCTCTATAGGCGATCATGTTGCTATAGGGAGGTATTTCGTGTATTTTATATGTGCAGCAGCAGTATTTCTTACATGCCCCAAGCAGCATGTTTTGTGGCTGTATTGGCGTAGCAAGTCTCGTTACAGCCTGTGCAGCAGCGCAAAGCGTAGCAGATCTATTTCCGCCAGACCAAAACCTTAAAGGTGCAGTAGGAGATCTTGGAAATTGCTAACTTTAGCCTGATAGCACTGATAGCGGACGTCCCACCCTCCCTGCAATCACCGTCCAAAGCCACGCCCCCTGAACGCATTTACGCTCACAGACCAGAAGACCAGAGACAACATTACTACAATAGGCTACATCAGCAGTTCCCAATTCCAGCCCATGTTCCAAAGTGAAGAAGATTTCCCCTGCTCAGGGAGTAGGGAGCAGTGAACACTGTGTAGGGATCATATCGATCGGAACACAGTCCATGCACGTAGCTCACTTCTAACGAGCTGCTTATCTGAATCGCGAGGACTGGAATTGGGAACCGCTGGACTACATCATGTGCCATTCACCGATGAGAAAACTTTAAAAGTACTACAATAAAAGGAAGGAAGATCGGCCTGTTGATGTTTGCCTGCCATTCTCGCTCACTCTGCACAGCATCTGTGAACGCCCTGATGATGTATCCTGTCTGTGCGAACCGGGTGCGCAGAGGTATGCGATACTCGTTGACGTCAGTTAGAAAGCCATAAAACTCGGTGGAAAACCGACGTTTAATTGGACGAACATTTCTTGGTCCTACGCCTTCATGAATATATATACAGATTAATACATTTAGATCATTTAACTTAATGATTGCTCTCGCGATGTGAAGAGACTTTCAACCAGCATAACACAAAATGTTTCTGAAGACAATCACCTATTGCACCTTTAACATTGTCATGTACACTACAATGCCAATCCCTCCAAGAGTTGTCATGACAGATATATATATATATATATTACACATTTTTAAACATGCGTACAGCTTTGATGTATTTTTAAACCAGCGCTTAACCATCAAAGTAAAACACTTTATGCCATGCTCTGCTTTGATTTCAATTGGCTGCATGTTCCAGAGTTGGGAGCCCTTTACAGAAAAAGCTCTTTGTCCTTGTGAAGTTCGATCAGAACTTCAGTAATAATATAATCAGTAAGCAAAAAAATCTTGATAAATGCGATGAATCTCTCAACAAAATGTGCCTTTGTCTGAACCGCTGTATTATGAGCACTTCTAGTGTTTATTTAGCTCTTTATGATGAATCTTTTGTAAGTAGCTTGGATAAAAGCATCTGCTAAATGAATAAATGTAAATGTGAAACTGCATTTCATGACCACTGTATATGTGGCTCTACAGTCCTCAGATCAGTCGGGCCCCTGGCCCTCGGAGCTCAATACAGATAAATACAGATAATGTCTCTCGTACAGCTCATCGGCCGCTCTGTCCTGCTTCAGACATTTGAGACAAAACTGAGCTGGTTTAGACGAGCCGCACAATTCTGCCTGACATTAATACTAAATAATCCCCTCTCGCAGAATTCAGAGCCACATTTATTGTTAAAATGAGTATCAGAATGTTCAAGCAAATATTGAATCGTGGGATAAAAAGGGTTTTGTGGTTCTGATAGAGCTGGTTGTAGGATTGAGGAGAGACTCTTATCTGCTGAGTCCAGGATAACCATCATCACGTTCAGCAGTGGATGGTGATTACTGACAGAGCAGGTCTATTAGCGATTCTCATCACACCGTCTTCAACCTCCCACGTTAAACAGGAACGCCGCCATGTTTCCACCTGTTCCTGTCTAATAAGAAAGCAATGAAACGAGCTCGTAAAATGTTGTGTAAATCTCGCGGGCTGCTAATATAAAAGTCCCTTCAGGCGTTCCAAGCCTTTGATTGCAGCACTAAGCGTTATCGTTCCCCGTCTGTCTCTGCGAACACACACCGTAAACGGGCAGCTCTTCGGTTGGGGGCACTTATTCTAGAATGTCCTGGAACAAGGATCTGATTTAAATGTTTGATGGTGTGGATTTTTGATATTGTGTTTGATTATAATAATGGCATTTTCCACTTTTTGGAGCAAAGGTTGAATAAATCATGGACTTTAAATGTTTGCTAGCAGTCAGTGGACTCTAAATGTAAGCATATAAAAATAAATGCATTGAATGTTGAATGCATAATTAACTGAATTTTTAGATGGGAACATATTTGTAATGTAATTGTATTTGTTAAAGGGTTAGTTCACCCAAAAAGGACAATTCTGTCACCCTCATGTCGTTTACCGATGTCCGTACTACGTTTCTGGGCCTGGAAACATTTCAGTTGTGTTGCTGTCTATGGGAGGGTCAGAGAGCTCTCAGAATTCATCAAAAATATCTTAATTTGTGTTCCGAAGATGAGCTTAAGGTCTTACGGGTTTGAACCGACATGAGGGCGAGTAATTAATGACAGAATTTTCATTTTTGGGTGAACTATTCCTTTAAAGCTACTCTCAGATAATGATCTTAAAACCTTTAAAAATATAAATAAATACAATCTGCATTGACCATTTCAATCATAACCAAAGTACAACTTGCAGTATTAGTTATTATCCTGGATATAGAGTATATATTTAATAACGTATTAATTTTTTGTTTTAATGTTGTTTTCATCATTTTTTATTTTAATTTTTACTTAAGTTTTTAGTAACGTTTTTCCTGCCCTTTTTATTACTTTTTTAATGTTTAGTTTTTTATTTAATTTATTTTAGTTATTTGGGGGGGATAGTGAAACGAAATGCAAAAAGAAAAAAAAATTTAGTTCGATTACATTTACTTTATATAATGACAATGTTTTTTATGCGTTTTAGTCAACTATAATTACATTGACAACACAAACAACAACAACACAAACTGTATTGGAAAACTCAATGTTCTCTAAAAATTTGGTCAGTGATTCCTAATAAAATAAATACAATCGGGCATTTTTACACCTATATACAACATGAATAAGAGTATGTTATAAAAATTTTATGAAACTATGTTACAATATGCATATATAATACAATATTTAAAGAAAATTAAAAATGTAAACAATTTAATATAATTATTATTATTATAAAGGTATTTGTAGGGAGAACATGAAAAATTGTGGGAAAGGGACAAGTTTAAAATAATGATATTTTGGAAACAAATAAAAACATTTAAAGATATTATAATGCTTTTTTTTTAAAGCTTCAGGAACAATGCTCCCAAAAAACCAAATCCCCTAAATGGAGAATCAGCCAAATCCATCAGACAGACAGATGATGCAATGCTGCATGGGCTGTTTTATGATATCACAGAGTTGTGTAACGGTCATCGCAGATGTCAAAACAAAAACACCATCGATTTGCAGTTTTAATGGACACGCCAGACTGGAGAAGAAAGCCCGTCTCAAAATCAAGTTTATGCATGCTCCTGCACCTTTTGTTTCTTTAGTGGTCACTTTCGATTTGATTACGCTGATTCGTGACACACACACCATCACGGGCCGCGAAAGCGTTTCCATGGTAACCGTGTTTCAGAGGTGTCTGTCCAGAAAAGTAGAGGAGGATTCAGAAATCTGCACACCTCATTTCCAGCAGAAAGAGAGACCTCAACCATTCACAACAATGATGGCAAATGTGCACTTCAGATGGGCTCTCGCAGATGAAAAGCAATCACAGAGCTATTTGTCCTGCATCTAGTGCGATGTAAAATAAGCATCATCTGAACCAGTATTCAACCACCATCGCTTAATTCTCAACACAATCTCAACCGTCTTGATCTGGAGATGCCTAGTGACTTAATGAGTTAGGTTATTACACTCTTTATTGTGGTCACGTTATATTGGCTCTTATATTGTATATATTGCATCTTTAAACGCTGAAACATCAATGTATCTGGCAGCTAGTGTTCAGTGCATAAATCTGATCAATGCAAGGTCTGTGCTTGGAGATCTTTTAACGGACTCGTTGTTCATTTGGTTCTGCGAAATAAAATGAATCTAAAAAAACATGCGACACATGTCCCTAAACTAAAAATGTTCACGCTCCTTAACAACACAAGTAGGTTCGTCATGTCCACTGATGCTCAGCAAATATAGATTTTTTTTGTGCTGATTTAAAGAGGTTTATTCAGCAAAGTGATTATAATGAACTGAAAAATAACTAGTTCACCCAGAAATGAAAATGCTGTTGTTAATTCACCATCATGTCGTTCCAAAGCTTTGTGAGTTTCTTCTGTTGAACATAAAAGATGATACTTTGAAGAATGTTGCTGGTAGCCATTGACTTCATAGTGTTTTATTTCTCCCACACTGTTGGAGTCAATTGGGAACATGCAACTGTTTGGTTGCACATATCCCTCAAAATATCTTCCTTCATGTTCAACAGAAGAAACTCTTACAGGTTTGGGTCGGTACAGTACATGAGGGTCAGTGGTGAATTTTTGAGTGAATTATTCCTTGACAGTGGACATACTTTCATAAGTTTTAATTCATTTATTATTTTAATTATTTCATGAACATCAAAGGAATTTTCCCTTCCACTGAGCTGTTAACCGCTGTGCCAATCAATGATTCAGTGATTTCGAATGATCAGTCCAATTGTAAATGAATTCAGACAAGTTTTATAAACCAGACCAAGCAGCAAATTAGCAGTTTATTGAGGCAAAAGTCATAGTTAATGGCTTGTTAATAGTGAGAACTGGACTTTAAAATAAAGTGACCAAAAAGAGCAACTACACATTTTCCAGTTTACAAGACCTTTTGAGTCACAAATGCTAAAAAAAATATATAATTAATGGGTAAAAGTGAGAGGGAAAATGCATTTAATAGAGAGACATGAGCAGCAGTATTGGCATTAATGACACTGGCCTTCATTAATAATAGGCTACTTAGTAAAAAAGATGGCATTAGATGAATATTTAAAATATATCATCTTTATGCTCTACATTAATTTGGAGATTCAGTGTGAAATTATGACATTATAAATGTATTAATATGCGATTAATCATGACTAATTGCAGAAAAAGACCTTTTGAGTGAATTATGCCTTTGGTTTGTTCGGTCTGTTTCCACACAAAGCCATCGTATGACTTCTAGACATACAGACCGCATTTATGGTGTTTTTGCTCCTTTTTGGAGCTCAAAGTCTTAAGTACACATTCATCGTAACCACAGAGTTTCTTGTTTTTGTGTTTCACATACTGGAACAACACGAGGGTGAGGAAATAATAACATTTTCATTTAGCCTACTCAACATAGAAAATGGCAAAATCCCACTTTGCCGTCTGTGGTTCCCAACAAACATCCAATGGTCACAGTGTCCTGGGGTTATTTTAATCAGCCGGGTCATTAACACAGGTGAAACAGTTACGCTTATTTGTTTACACACCATCTCGTTTCACCTGACCACAACTTTCATTGAAAAGCTTTTCACAATTAGCCTCTAATGGCCGTGCACCTGCGTAAATTACCTAACGATTACTCCGATTGCGTTAGTGCTTACATTAGCGCTCGGAGAGTAAGTGCTGAATTAATGGCTAATGATGTCACAGGCCAGCTGCTTGGGAATTTCTCTGAGCCGTAGTAATTAGCTGGGCGATGTGTGTCGAGGGGAAGTTCAGGCAACTTTATGCCCTTTAACCTGCGGTTTAGGAGCCAATATTTGGCTGGAGTTGGCACGGAGAGAGATGTGTTAATAACCTGTGGCCTAATGCAGATGCGACGGATCGTAATCTGCAAACGTAACGAGGATAATTCAGCACATGCTCAAGTGAACATTGTATTTTATGGGTGTTTCAGGAGAGCTGGACTAATAAAGCATAGCCGGTTTGTGCTTCCGTGAGGTGAACAAAAAAGGTTTGAGCCCACAGCAGCTGGTCAATCACACGCCTCATGTCCTTATTCAGCTGACTGAGAGGATAAAGACGCCGTCTTACTTAGCGCCCGCAGCCGCCGCATAGAATCGGATTTCACATCAGGATTGAAGTCTTCACTACACGTCACTGGATCTGATCTCAGTGATTTGATTTAACGTACAGAACGAATACGCTGAAATACATCAGCATAAATGATCCAGGCCTTGCTTCCATTGCAATTCAGAGGCCTGTTTCAAATAAAGTTGGAGGCCTCCAATGAGAAAAAAAGACATTGTATGCGGTGCGACTGCAGTAACTTTATTATCCCTGTTATATTTAACACTGTTTGTAAATGCATTCTAACTCTTTAACCAGAGCTATTGTTACAACCATGACCAAAAACAAAAAGAGCATTCGATCTTTGCCACTCTCTCAGCCACTCATCGCAAATTAAATATTAAAACCACCAGCAGGTGGCAGCAAATCATTCCCTTAATAAGTGAGCCACTGAATCATTTAGTCAAACGATTCTTTCAAAATGGCTGATTCATTTAGGGACAAAGCAAGTGAGTCGTTCATAGAGTGATTCGTTCAAAAATACGATTTAATTCAGTGCGAACTGAATTTCGCTCGAGATGCACAATGGCATTTGGAACAATTTTTTTTTGTTGGCAAAATAGTGCAAAAACAGTCAAGATGTTGTGTCTAAAATGTAAGTCACTTTACTTCTTCATTGAACTGTTGCATGAAATCAATATTACATTTGCACACACGCTGCTGATATTTAGGAAAACAGCACTCTTACTCATGGTATTGTTTATGAAGATAAAAAACAAACTCATACAGATATTTTTTTTTGTTGCACCAAATCTTGGATATTTGGGGCACTTTTATTACGTTTGGTGACATTTTTGCCTCAAGCTGCTATTCATTTGCTATGTTGTGTGCATAGTGTGGTGTCGAGAGGAGCCGAACCCGACAGACTAGGGTGCATATTAACCCCAGGCTATTTTTTTCTGATTACTGGTCAGAACAATTGCAAGAAAATGGAATATAATACAATATTTATGCACACAAAGCAGTAAAATACAATATATTTATACATGAAAACACTTTTCTGACATCTTGTACACAAGTGAATTATATGATGTCTTTATTAGCCTATTTAATTTAGTTAACTTATTTCTGGTTCCCTAAATAGATTTTTATATTTAGTATCCACCTTGTTTTTAGCTTGGGAGTGAGCACAGCTCTTTTTAACTTCCAGTCTGATTAGCAGCACAAAAACCGTTATGCTGCTTAATATCGCAAACTGATATGTTATCAAATAATTTGAATTTATTACAATATTGTAATCATAAACACACTAGTTTGCATAGTGCGAATCATTTTACAGTCCACTGCATTTTGTTGCTTTTCTGGTTATATACCTGATGACAGGATCAACAGGGTCCCAATGCTCGTGCCCCGGTGACCCATACTCTCTTCCTGTTTGCATCCTGAATGCCATATTGTGTGTTTCGCCGGATGTGCGTTGGAGTGTTTCGCACTGCTTCACGGGTTCCAAGTTCTGCGCCTCAGTTTTTACTGGTCTACCTCTTGTGGTCTAGCCCCTGTGCGTCGTTTAGCTCCAACTCGATCAACAATCCGGTGTTACCGGGCCATGTTAGTAAAAGCCGCAACTGTCATATGGCAGCCCCTGCGTAAAAGTCAGCCTTCATTGCTGCCTTCTCCCCCGCGGGTTCTTTTACTCATTGTCCCCGTTATGGGAGGTGCCTGCCTTTTCATACCCGTTGCGACATCCAAGGTGAACCGGAGAGGATTTCACGCTGAGGCGGGGGGATCCAAGTTACCCCAACGGCCATTATCTGCCCTGACATCATCTCCAAGCCCCACTGCTTCAAATGTCTTGATCAGTCCTCCCGACCAGCTTTTTACCCACTCTTATCTGTTGCTTCTCCCCAGCTTCTCCTGCTTCAGTTATCTATTTTGTGTCGCTAGTGGTCCCTCGGACGTTTCTCCCTCCCTCCCGACACTATCGTGCCCCCTCGTTGGCTTAGTCCGTGGCATGGTAGAGGAAAGTAAGAGGGCACAGAGATCCGTGGACGCAGGAGAGCGAGGTACTTGAGAGCTGGATGATCACTACTGCATTGCAAATTAGCAACATACAAGTCTGCTCAGCCCACCATGATGACTCTTCAAAGTGGGTCCTGACCACCCTCCAAAAACAGAGTTATTTACCCCCGTCCATTGCACGGGCAGTCTTCCAGCTGACAATGGAAAGAAAACTAAAAAGGACACAGGTTAAAAACAAAAGACAAGTGTCTATACTGTCCAAACTATATGATGTCAGAGCCAGAGCCTGTTCTTGGTTTATAAAGACCTTATCACATCGCGGTCATCGACTAGCGCAATACTGGGCATGTACGTCTAAAGACAGACTTTTTCGCGTCAATACAGAACATAGGTTATAAAAAATCATTTTGAGTTGGCGGCATCTAGCATAAGAGCGCAGGCCCCATGTTTTGATCTGTTCTTGCCCTCGTCGCACAGTTCCCGCACGTTATCCCCCCTCGCACGCCGCCTTCAGGCTTGAGATCCCTACTTTCCGATTTTTTAAGCAGTCTGTTCACACACCCAGTTTCAGGATACAAGCAGCGCATTTTATGTATTTTTCTAATCAACATAATGGCATGTTGTCGTCAGACTGACCCTATCACACCATTTTCCTTCTTTTCACCACACCAGGCACGTCGGACTGAGAGGATTTCATCCTCAGCGGGCCCGGAGTTTTGTTTGTGGATGCGACTGATCGAGCCCATCCCCACACCGTCCCGCAGCACGCACCACACCGCGACCTATCACTTTTATTATTTTGGACAGGATGGCACTGCGACTCTTGGAGCGAGCACCGCATCAGACGCCCACCACACACCCATGCGTCGATCCGTCCCTCAGGCTTTTTCCATATTCGAGCATTGGAGCTCCCCCCGTCAGGTCAGCGAGAGAGAGGATGACGGCCGGACGGCGGGCACACGCCGAACGCCAAATGTACGCCCGACACTCAAGGAGACCACTAGTCTTCGCCCATTGGCGCATATCGTAATAATCAGTTTTCACAAAAGCCGTCACTATTTTACCTATAACAGGCTTCCAGAATACGCGAGGGCGCAACACCGCGAGGAGTGTGCAACAGGAGTGTGGCGACGATGATAGAAGGAGATGAAGTACTATCGCAACCATGCACACAGCAACACTCCATCCCCGTCGGGGCGATATGGTCAGTGCGGCTCAATATCCATACCCAATGCCATTCAAGACTGCCACTGCAGCGGCTTCAAATCACTCATGAGCCGCTACGCATCGGAAGCCAGCAAAGGATTTGAGAGAAGGTGAAGAGCCGGAGCTACGACTCTCCATCGGGGGAGCGGACAAGCAAGATAGGACCTCGCCGGGGGACCCACCCGACGAATGGCGTCCCCGCGACAACAGAAACTTGGCACGCGGACGCGCGCGGGTGACCCCACCGTGCTTGGGATGGGTCCCCCGGACACAGGCGGCCGCACGCGGATTAGTTCCACAGTCGTCATTCCAGCGTGGGGGACGTGAGATAGGATCACACGGCGCGTTCTTGCACGAGCATCCACGTATCGAGGGCGAGCAGATATCGTGGTTGCCTTGTAGACCCAACTCAAGGAGCGGATAAGGCCTGAATCGATGTCGAGAGGACTCAACCCCTGAGGATCCGAAGAGGAAGGGATTCGTTCGCGGAGCCATCAAGGAGCGATGGATGGGACAGGAGAGAGTGAGACGCGGCGAGCTGTTCTACAGTATGAGTGTTGGTGTTTCGACGTGTTTTCCTATTTGCGGAACATCAAAGTGAGAGATAAGCCCCGTGGAGACATGGAGTCTGCCAGAGTTGTGAATAAGTTAAAGAAAAAATAAAAGACGATGTTCTTAGCATGATTACACACAATAGTCAACCTTTTGTTCAATTTCTCATACGCTACTTCACATAAAAGAAATTGATCTCTATTATATCTGGAGTCATAAAGATTTGCTTTAGGCGTAGTACAGGCTTCTTTTATTGATCAATGTAGCATGAAATGCGCATGCTATCTCTTCCCTCCGAGTGCAGAAGAGAGGATTCAATGTGAAAGGCCTAAATGGAAGTAGTTCTTTCTAATGCTCCATACTGACTGCAGTGTCAGATGCTGTTAGGCGTTAGCGGCTCCTCAGCCATTAGCAGCAGCCGGTGCGCCGTGCCGCGCCGAACAGCTGGATCGGAGGTGGGAGGAACTGGCTCTAATAGGCTGGCATGGCATTGTTCTCTGTTGGAGTCGCACCACAGATGCACAGACCGGCAGAAATCGCAACACTGCGCCAAACACATATGCTGCCGTTGGAACATGGCATATTCAGGCCTGGACGCCCCCTGGTAACTTTAATGAGATGAAAACACTTTCTTGTTGTCGAGTGCTTGTTCCTGTGAAGATCAAAAGTACATGTGTTTGATTTGAAGTTGGTTTATTATCTACTGAAGTACCAAGCCATGTGGTTAGGGTGTATATATATATTAGACATTGAGGTGGACGAGTCTTTCCCAATAATTAGGGAAACAGCCCCCCCTCAATCTTCCTGGCCACACAGAGCAGCATTGGGTCCTCCCCAAATTTAAGTTCTAATCTGCTGCACTACATTACGCAGCGCTTTGTTTTTAGGATGACAAAAGGTTTAAAATTACATTCTTAGTCTGATCTGCCTCAGCAGTCTAACTGCGCTCGTCAATGTTAAAATGACTGATGACCAATCAAATAAAAGTAGGCGGGGCTTATGGTTTACAGAACAGTGTGCGAATTCCAGTGCAATGTGTCAATTTAGCGTTGAAAGAGAGTGAGGTAAGAGAGAAGTATCAAAACATGTAATATTTGACAAGTGTTTTACACTGTTAAACCGAAATGTTAAACGACCAACAGTAATATCCATGGATGCAAACTACTCTACTTTTTTGTCAAACATATTTGATATATATACTGTATAGAGTATGACCGTTTTGAATTGAAAATATGGTGTCGTTTATGTAATTCCTGACTGAACGTGACAAGACACAAAACGTTTTGCATTTTTGATATATTATGCATACAAATAAAATGGCATGTGTGCATATTTTAAAATATTATTTGCAAGCAAAATTATTATTTACTAACTAGAATTAAACCTATTGTCTTCATTATTCTGTATCTTTAGGGTTATATGGACCCCAGTAATAATAATAATAATAATACTTTGAGAAGTATATTTTAGTATGCAATAGTTTATTTAGTATGCAATAATTTTATTTTGGAGGTTTGTGGTGAGGATCTGTGAGTTTCAGAGTGTGTTTGACGGTAGTTGTGTGTAGTTGATGAAGTTCATGTTCCTGGTCATATATTGAGACTCAGACACTGAAAACATGGCGGGCGTCACGAGTGTTTGAGTTTGTCTATCAGATATGCTGTCGTCTTAATTTCTGCTGCTAGACTAATCCATATCAAGTAAAAATGTCTAGAGCTTATCATCGATACCACATACATTTTACTGTGATTTTAATATGTTATTGTTTATCACCTAGCCCCACGCATAAGGAGATTGTACAATAATGCATGCATGAGATTGTACAAATTCATACGAATTAGCTACCAATTCAGCAAAACCTAGAATAGTTACGACTGTGCTGAAACTTTAGGTACAAAAACCTACAGTGAAAAAAAAAGGGTGTAAGATTTGTTTTGAAATCATTTTCAAGCAAGTCCACACAGATACATGACAAGTAACGTTTTAAGGTCTCTTCTCGCACAACGTACTTCAGTAATCTTTGTTCTGTTTACAAGTTTGAAAAATCGTGTTTTTCAGTGATGTGAAAACGAATGAGCTGGTTCTGTGCTGCTTGGCGCATTTGCAGGAGTATATTTTTATCGAGCGGCAGCAGACTTTCTATGTTAAATTGATTTGATTAGGCCATCTCTGTTCCAGGAAGAGCATTGTTTGCTGTGGCTAATTCTCTCCGCTTAATGCCTGCCTCTTTTGCCTGCATCAGATCTCCAGCTCTCTAATACGCCCGTCTCCCCCGTTGGGTTTTCTCATCATATTTGGTAGAGCACTCAATATGTTGTATTGACCTTCAGCGCACGGGCCCTTGGCGTAAATGGATCAGATCACTCTGGCTAAAAGCAAGCTAATTCCAAACACCATCGCATGCATAAAAGTTTAATGAAGCTGCTGAACCGTACAATGAGAGAATAATCTGAAGCGCCGTGTGAAGGAAGCATGTTCGTGAGGTTTGCACGGCCGCAGCATCTGGATAAGTGGCGAGGTAAAGGGGTCTTGCTGTGGACCTGTGTTTGCTAATGAATAAACCATAAAGCTCAGTCATACATCATCTTGTAAGACACAATCAATGCTGTCTTTCGCGGAGGCCTGGCTTCTGAATATTTTATACCTATCAAAGTAGCCTGGAAAAAAAGTGATGACAGAGAGTAAAATCAAAGTATCTGACATCACACTAATTTATTGTAAGAAATGAATATGTGGTGATGAGAATAGCAGTAAGACTTTAAAGGAAGAGACAGAGGTTTCATTAAAGCGGTCTGACCAGCTGATTATTCACATTTGTACGTTACTGCTTTGTAACATGTGCTTATGTATGCTTGGATAGACTCTGAATTAGGGTTGGGCGATGTCTAACAAATTGGCATCAGCGAATGATTTGCAGATCTGAGCACCAGGACCAAACCTCTTACCTGCCAACCCCCCACTTTTGTCTGCTCAGTGGTAAGTACTGCTGCTCCGTAGTATAGAGTATGTGTGATTGTGAATCTCGAAAGTGAAAGTAAAAAGAGAGCACGCATTCAAAAGCGGTTTCAATGCCCCGCATATTAATAGCGGCTCCCTGATGCCCACAATTTATATACAGTATAATTACCCAATGATATAACTGCGAGAGAAAGTATATATTTTTAGTAAGGTATATATTTTTTCCTTCCATCTCGTATCTATTCCCTTTAGGGGTTTCATAGTACACGTCATTTTCTTTCGGAACTCGGTATTGGGATGCCACATGGATTGAGGGGGTGGGCGGTTTGTTTTTTTTTTTTTATTTGTTTTACAATGCCGGCTAAACGCGTGCGTCTATCAGATAGCGGCGATGGATGATGGCATCGGTCGATTGGCGTAGGCGGTGTAACAGTACACAGCATGTCACGGTTCGGGTACCGGCCTTATTGTTCGGGGACACGATACAAGCCCGATACGGTTTCAGTACAACAGGAAAAAAAACAACAAATATACTATGCTAGGTTTCTTTTCATTTATATTGAACAGACAGTAGTACAAGTTAAAAAAAATTTCACTAGAGCTAAAAATAATAATGTTCTATATAGATATATCGCTTATAATATATATATAGAAAAAAATCTGCGTACATGTATCATATAAGATAAATCTTGAAATATTATGTGATTTAGTTAACAGCAAACAAGGGGGAAAATAAACGTAAGGTAGCTTATGATGAGTTTCAGTTAGCTTTTGCGGACACGTGCGCGCTAATTTGTTCCAGAAGGGAATTCAAAAGGCAGGAAAGCGACATCCTCTTTGTTTTCTGTATTTACCCAAAAGCACAATGTTGTGTTTTCCAGTGTAAGGGTACACAAATAAAAGTAGTACTTTTCCAGTGACAGGCTGCATTATCTGACTGATGCTACTGTAATTGCAATTATGCCGCGAGAGTGTGAAGAGGAAACAGTTTGATACGCACTCGTGATCGCGCCGGCGGAACATACGACAGAAGTAAGAAGCACCAGATCAACACACACACACATCAGTTCCAGCATTTCTAACTTGACAGTGCAGTTGGTACTTTATCAAGATAAAATACAGTGAACCAAACATCAGCGCACCCGTCTCTGTGTCACCGTTGGAACACGACTGAAGTACAAAGCCTATAATTTACCGAATGAGAGTAAATTATAGGCTATATATAAGAATAGAATATAAGAATATAAGATTATATAAGAATAATATTTAAGAATATCTTATTAGAATGATAAGAATAGCTGTGTCATCTGCATATTTAAAATAATGGATAGTAGTAAATGGACTCTGACAATCATTCATACAGAGAATGTAAAGAAACGGACTTAATACACATCCCTGGGGGACCGCAGTATTAAGAACAATGGTGGGTGATAAAGAATTGTCCACTTTTACCACTTGCGGCCTATTAGACAGAAAATTATAAACCCAGTGAATTAATGGTGATGGAACTTGCAGGCCCTGTAATTTCTTGATTACCTGAAGACGCTGAATTGAATTAAAGGCAGAACAAAAGTCAATAAGAAGAAGTCTAGCATAATTCCAAGGGGTGTCCAAGTGTTGAAGCAAACAGCGCAGAAGACAAGCCACTGCGTCATCTGTACCGCTTTTCTGCTTGCATGCAAATTGAAGAGAGTCCAAAAATGGTGAAACATATGGAAAAAAACAATGTCTCAAAACAATTCATTATGATTGAGGTTAACAACACCGGCCTGTAATGATTTAACTCTGATGGATGTGATTTTTTTTGGGGACAGGAATGACAATTGATGATTTCCATATGACCAGTATTTTTGAAGTGCAGAGTGAACGAAGGAAGAGAGAATGAAGAATAGGAGTTAATTCGAGGGCACAGTTTTTCAAGACCCGACCTGGAATTCCATCCGGCCCAGAGGCCTTGTTCGGCTTGCATTTAATGAGTTGGAAATATACATCCTGCTTGGTTAAGAGAGACTCATAATCCAACACTCGAAGAGGCATGGAATCCAAAAGACTGTCACACAAAACGGGCATAAACATTATTAAGATTGGCAACAAAAGTGGTAGGATCTGAAACACAAATAATCCGTTTAATAGATTGTCCAGTAAGAGTCCTGACACGTTGAAAAGCCTGTTTAGTGTTCATATTTGCAAAATCCTGCTCCAGTTTGTTTTTGATAATGCTTTTAAGCTTTAAACATTTCACTTTTAATGTCCCGGTTTATAATTTTGAGACCAGCAAAGTCCTTCTGCCTGAAGGCAAGTTGGCTAAGTTATTCTATGAAGCATTTGCTGTACATATGTAAAAGATGTACGCTTTAAAGCATCAGTCATATCAACGTCTAGCCAAACGCACAAAGTGTGCTTGAACCCCACTTTACATATGAATACTTATGAATATTAATGAGATCCTGCCATGACAGTGGGATGAATATACTTCAAAATTATGTTTTTGACTACGTTTCTCATACTTTTAAATCCCACTTTTATTTCAAGGCTCTGACCTGGAAACATTTCCAACATTTTCTTTCGAAACGAGAGGACAGAGTGACAGAACATGCATGGACGATGCTCTTTTCCTACAGCAAAACACAGTAAATGACACGAAAGCGCTCGTCAGTTCTGAACGAATGACACGATTTGATCGGCAGCGTCATCACACGAGTCTTTGATGAATCTGTCTTTTAAAATGTGTCATTAAATCCTCCATTAGGAACAGTCACTGTCCACAGGGAGATCACTTGCAGAGCGACCATGCTTTTAACTATATTGATGTGCCAGCGGAGGCCGGATCGCCCGCAATTAACATGATCTCATATTACCAGATTAATGCTGCATTTCAGACCCGATGTGGAGCTGCTTCTGCTGGCAGCATGCTCACATCATTACGATAAACACATAAGGGAAGGCTGGTGTGATATAAGCGTCCTCTTTCATGACAGTCTGTCTGGCTCAAGGTCACCGCGCTCGAGTTGTGTACAGTCCTGTCTCTTTTCAAGGCTGTGGGGAATTGAAAGCATTAGGAAACGATTCCTCCCTCCGGAGGAAATAGGCTTAGGCTGCCGGCTGTCATCGCAGGCAAGCGCAGATTGACATTTGGGTTTATTTTGGAACGGAGCGAGTCTGAGGTTATCACAGAGAATCCGTTTAGTGCATCTACAGCTCACTCTGCTCTAAAAAGCAATATTCTTCTAAAAGAGAAAGACTAGTTGAAGCAAAACAGCCGGCAATCTGTTTTTTCCCCTTAATGGTACACCTACATTTGTGCATATACTGTATACAGTCCAGAATTAACTGAATGCCACACCAGAGCGAATCAAGGATAGTGGGATCGCTTAGCTGTTTTTCCTTAAGTGTCGCTTGCAGCATCATGTTCAAGATCATCAAATCTCTGTGATACTTGCCCGGTCACAAAAACATCAATGCATTTTGTGATTTAGTTCCTCATATTTCTGTTTTGATTTGTATTGGATACCAGTGGTTTAGTGGTGTCATATACAGTGTCCGAGTCAGTAGTGTCAGAAAGGATACAACTAAAGAGGGGAGGTTAGTCCTATGGACCGTATGAACTGTTTAAAATGAGAAATAAAGGATGTCAGATATGAGGTCACAGTTACAATGTGACATGATGTATCGTGATTATGATATATACAGTCACACTCTGATGCATGAAGTCACAGTAATGAGAAAAGCATTTAGATTATGGGTCATAAAGTCACATTGTGAGATATAACCCCACAACTGAAAGAATAAAGTTGTGCTTTAGTTTTTTTTTTTTTTTTACATAGTTATTATAGTTTTATTTAATGTTTAAATTAGTGCTTATTTGTAGATTTTCTTCTATTTTCATTTGAATTAAGTTTGTCATTTTGTTGTGTTCTCATCATTTTATTAGTTTTATATAGTTTTAGTTGTTTTAGTACATAAACTTTCTATTCATCTGTGAATCCTGAAAATTAAAATGCATCACAGTTCCCACAAAAATATTGTGTGGCACGACTGTTTTCAACATTGATAATAATCAGAAATGTTTCTCGAGCAGCAGAGCAGGCAATCTACTGATTTCTGAAGATCATGGACAGGAAGACTGGAGGATGATGCTGAAAATACAGCTGCGATCACAGAAATACATTACAGTAAAAAGAGAATGATTCGAAACAGCTATTTTAAATTATAATAAATTTTTTTGAATTTTCACTGTATTTTTGATCAAATAAATGCAGCCTTGGTGAGCAGAAAAGACCTTTCAAAAACATTAACAAATCTTACGACCCCAAACTTTTTTTTTTAATGTAATGTTGCAATGCCTTGCTAACCAGTGACTGTTTTATATATACTGCATATTAACCCGGCTGTTTTTGCTCATATCTACATGTGTGAAGAAGCCATGGTATCATCAGTATTGTGTCTTGCTGTGAGTTATAGTAAGCTCCAACTCTATTAACCGCCCCTCTTTTAGTTAATGAATTCCATTAGTAGGCCTATGCGCTAAGGAAGAAAACAACAAGGCAATGTTTAATCAATTATAATCGCTTCATCACATCAGCCTGGTGTGTGTGGCTGCACCTCCGTTTGTGCTCCGAACCCATTTAGCTGTTAACACACCGCATAGTTTCTCAGATGCACCGTTTGCAACTTTCTGTGCTCATACTGAAAATCAGGCCAGGCAACAGCAGCAGTGATGAATAGACTCGCGAAATTACAGCACAGCAATAAACTGGATTATCTTCGCAGTATGATCACAATGCACATGCTGTATGACTATATGCATGAGAACATACAGCACTAAAGAGGTCGTATCATTCATGAGGAATCTCGTTTTCATTTTGAGTTAAAAGAGTTTCAGTGCACTCTGAACATACTGTACTCTCTAGCCATGTTTTGGAAACAATATGATTTTTAAATGTTTTTAAAGAAGTCTCTTCTTCTCACCAAGGCTGCATTTATTTGACCAAAAATACAGTAATATTGTAAAATATTATTGCAATTTAAATAATGGTTTTATTTTTTAATATACTTTAAAATGTAATTTATTCCTGTGATGCATATCTGAATTTTCAGAATCAATACTCCAGTCTGCACACACAGTGTGGTATATATATATATTATATATTCTATACTACAGTATAATATATATAGAAAGATAGGAATTGATAACATTTTACCATATTATAATAGGTTACCTATGGCAGATGCCATTTGTCTTCTGTGACTCTAATGTATTAGTCAGATAGCATCTACTCTCAAAAACATATTTTGGCCTAAATGTAAGATTTATATGTTTGAATTGCTTATATTTTACCATCCATTTGGATTGCAACGTTTTAGTATAAACAAACTAATAAACTAACATGATGCATATTGTTGGTCAGAATTTAGAATGAAATCCTGTTTTTTTTTTTTTTTTATCAAAATGCATGTTCCCTCAGTTAGTGAGCAGAAACCTCTTCATTGTGGGGAAAAATAAGTATTCGAGTTAAAAGAATGAAATTGATATAAATTGGCTTGTGTGAACAAGCAATAATTCTTTTATTAGTTTTTCAAATACTTTTTCAACACATTTTCAAAACTGGGCCTCTTTTTTCATTAACTTCCACAAAATCCAAGAATTGCACACAAAAATCCAAATCATCACATCTCTGTGCAAAATATAGCCCTGATCTCAAATATCCACGACAAATATGAAAGTCAAACGTTTGCAAACACTTTGCCAAATATTAAGTGTTTTCCTGTTAGATTTTTGCATTCTATACATAGAGGAATGTGTGTTGTGTTTTGCAAAGTGTTTCGGAAATGAAAACTGAGTGAAATGCTGAGAATTAGTGTCTGGTTTTGCAGATTCGGTGTGTGCTTCTGCTGTTTGAGTGACAGCTTTCAGGAACTGTGTGAGAAGTAAAGATTTAGTGTGTAAGCAGTTAAAAAAACTGTAAAATGTGTGAGATGGGATGCTCAATTATTGACGATAAATAATATATAAATACAGTTATTGGTTATAGAAATCTGACCTGTTTAATTTATGTATGACTGACAAACATGCATCACATTAAGTGTATTGCTGTCTAAAATACATTTTTCAGGTGTAAATAAAGCAAAGATTATTGGAGTATGTTTTACAAGAAAAAACTACTTCAGTTTTTCACGTTTAATTCACTTGCCATTTCTTTGTAGCTGTTTATTACATCCACTTGCAATTTCTGAGTGAAAATTGTTTCTACAATTTTTAAATACAATTAATATATAAGGTGAAAATAATTTATGGCTTGAGCAAAAACGGCAGATTTGTAAGTGCGTACATCTTTGGATACACTAGCACTTGTGCAAATTTGCAGCTTGCATCCTTTGTTACACTACATTTACAACATTTCATCTTTTCGAGAGGGAGTGAACATGAAATATAACTTCTTAAAGTACGTGGCCATATAATGACTGTGATTGTTCCTCCCTTGAGATCGTCATCTTCATGCTAAATGCTGATCTTTTCTTTATTAGCGGTTGTATTTCTCTAATTTGTTTACAAGATTTCCCTCGTGCTCGTATTCTGTGACTTGTGTAATGTACCAACAGGCCACCGTACCCCTACTGACTTTAATTATTTGCTTATTTAGCCGCAGCTGATGTAGAACAACAGCGAGATGACACCAAACATCACAACCCATTTCCTTAAAATTATACACGCTTCCCTACAACTAAAGGGATTTGCCTCACAATGGCAGAGATAAAAAGGATCCATTAATGATTTGTTGCTAAGTTAATTAAAATCAAGAGGATTAAGCACAAGAAACACTTGTTGAGCTATAAACAGGAACCGTCTTCCAAAAGGCCGACTTATGGAGAGGCTTCACGTTCGGATGCGAGAGAAGATTGTGAAAGCAAAAAATATCCCTGCATGGGCTTTTTCTTGAATATTAGCACGTGAGCTTGATTCCGAATGTGATGTTAATTTTCAGTGCTGGGTAGATTACTTTAAAATTGTACTCTATTACTGATTACAAATTACATGGCAAAAATTGTAGTTAGTAACATATTCCATTACATTACACATGTAAGGTAATATAATCAAACTACTTTTTGATTACTTTTAGATTACTTTTGACCTAACTTTTTGATGTGAATAGGATAATCTACTGATATAAACATACAAAGAGAAAGAAGATATGTTCCAGTCACTGTTATTAACAAGATGAAGTGCATTTAAATTACGCCAAGGTTTGCCAAACTGGGGTTCGTAAAGGAACGGCAGGGGGTGTGAGTTGATGAAAAGATCATATTTAATTAAATAATAAAAATGTAAAATTAAAATAAATATTTTTAAAATAACAACAATCAAAATAAAACATTCTCAGAATAAATAAATAATTTGTTTACCTGCAAGTCATGTGATCATTACTTAATGTCAGAAAACCTTGAACATGCAAATTAGTTTCTTAATTATTAACTCATTACCTTAAAACCTCAGGGGGACTTCAAGAACATATATTAGGTGAAAATGGAAAATTTAGATTACGAAAAAGAAGAATTAGGGAGAATCAAATTATGAATAATGTACTGCCATGTGTGAATAATAATCTGGGGTCTATAATGAAATGTAATTAAATCTAATTACAAGTACTTCATTTTTTAAATTTGATTATATAATCCAGATTACATGTAATCAGTTGCTCCCCAGCTCTGTTCAATTTTATACAAGAGTTCAAAAAAACGACGCTAACATTGAGGAGTATAGTTTTTGGACACAATGATTCAATGATCCATCACTAATGCTGCGTCCCATGTGCCTATCATACTACCCCGTACACAGGTACTCTTTTTGCAAAAACCATTACACAGTTTGAGTGGTCGTAGAAGAGGTTGCAAGTTTATGGACATACTACAACGTCTTGAAGAACGAGTGCAGGATCTCAGGACCGGATTAAAGAAGTTCGTGTTAAAATGAGAAAGTATTAAGTAGACATGACAAATAGAGTTTTAGAAAGAAATATGTATTTGATTCAACATAAAATGTATTACACATAAATGTTTAGGCTACAACGGCCTAACATCAAGTACATGGACACACCAAAGAAGATCCATTGTGAAAAACATGTTTTGGTTTTTTGTTCATGCAAGGACACGAAACAGAATACCACAAACAAACAGCTGTACCAACAGTTACAGAATACTTCTTTTCGGTTCCACAACACTAAAGGCGCCAGTCAGGTTTGAGGTAATATGATGAACAAGTAATATTTTATTTACATGCAATAATATTCTAACTAAAAACTAAAATACAAGCGGGGGCTTGTTGGTAAAGTCTTTATGAGTACTTCATTCATTCGTGATTCAGATGCTGATTCATCAGAAATAGTAAAAAGGCTCTATATTGAATCATGATTCAACCGATTCATTCAAAACACGGATTCATATAGAATCACCGCTGTGTTGCTCGGAGACGTGCAGCAGTTGTGCTGTGGCTTTAGGTAATATTTTTGTTGTCAAAACTGAGCAAAAATAGACAATATTCTGTTAAAACACAATATTAACTTCTTATTTACTAAACTGTTGTATAAAATCACACTTGCACTCTTTATTAATTTGAGACAAACAGCACCATGTGAATCGCTTATATATGATATAAATATGAGACAGAAACTCATACAGGAGCATTTTTGCCCCAATAGCTTGAATTTTAGGGCATAACTGCATTTATGGAGTTGTTGCTCTGCATCTATTTGTCAACAGTCAACTGAATGAAATTAAGAGAGTACAGGTTGGGGGGGCCGGCCAGTGCGTTAACTGCGTTAAAATGTTTTAAGATTTTTATTTTTTTCATAACTAATTAATTAATTTAATGTGTTAAACTGACAGCCCTACATTAAATAAATATGTTTTACCAGATTAATGTTGAATATTAGTAACTCAAACCCCCTTTTTCTTAGCCTCTCTACCTAACCACGGTCGTGCACATCCGCCATGTTTGTAGTTTTTAAACACTTTGTATTCATGTTTGTAGTTCTGAACCGAATACTTCCCAAAGTGCAATGGACTGTGAGAAATATTAGCCATTAGAGTGTGCACGGATCTAAAATCGACCTGTAGACCATCCAGGGACTTTTGGCATGCTCTTCCCAATTTGCCAGCTTTTTTTCTCGTTTCTAATTTAATTGTGAATATGAATCGTTTGAATGAATGACTCAATGAATCCCTCACTTAGGCACTTGCTGCCACCTACTGATGGTTTTAGTGGATCACGTTTATTATCAGGCAGTCTTAAAAACCAGCTAGGGACCGCACAAAAAACTCAAAAATTCCAGAAAATATCGAGATATCTTTTTTTGTCAATATGGCACACTTCTGCATGGCTCCACGGTTTGACTCTCAGAGGGCGGGATGGGAGAAAGGGTGTGGGAGTGTGTCACTGTGAAGAAAGCTGGGAATAACAACATACTGTATGTAAGCAGGAGGAGAGAGCGAGAAGCTCGTATCTGCAGACGTATAGATAAGGTCTGAAGAGACTGAATGGAAATTATTCTGTGTGTTTCATGGGAAAACATCCTTTTCAGACAAAGAAAACAGATATCTGGCATACGTGGTGTCTTATCTTTGATTATTGTGTCTACAGGTGCCTATAAAAATGTTTTTTTGAAGTTGTAAATAAAGATAATTGGAGTGTGTTTCACAAGAACACTTGTAATTTCAGTTGTCCTACTTCAAAATGTCATGTTTAATTCAATGTGTTACTTGCCCCTTCTTTGTAATTATTTGTGAAACTTACTAACAATTTCTGAGTGAAAATATATTCAAAGTATTTTATTTTTTTTGTCAGTGGGAATTGTGGCTCAGTCACACCTTCATGTCACTTCATTATGAATGCTAAAACAGTAATTATCTGCTTCTATTGTTGTTTTGTCAAGTCATGTCACATTTATTTCTGTAGTGCTTTATACAATACAGATAGTTTCAAAGCAGCTTCACGGTAATAAAGAGGAAAATAACAGTATTAATGTTTCAAAGTTCTTCAATTATGAAATTAATCAACTTTACCGAAGACAATAGAATCATTATGCAGCTCACTTTAGTTCAGTGCTTATTCAATTTAGTTCAATGACAGTGTCAGTGTTGCAAAGTTCATTTGTTATGAAACAAACTCTAGCTAAAAAGTAGCTCTATAGAATCCAATAGTTTCATTATGCAACTTAACTCAGTTCAGTTCAAATCATGGAACGAGCCTAAGATCATCAAATTATGAAACTACATGCAGCTCAAGTTTTGTAATAAGACATTTTATCGTTTAGAATTTTAGAATTGACTTCCTTTTCAATTCATGGGTGGAAATTTGAATTAGCAACACAGGATGTTGAATTTGCATTTAAATCAGAATTTACTAAATTGTAATTTAGCTATATATATATATATATGTATATGTATATGTGTGTGTGTGTGTTTTCCTCCCTTTTGCATAGTTTTAGTTTAGTTGCAATTTTGTCATTTCTTATGACTATCCACGGTGTACAAAACTAGAATAATTGCATCAATAAATAACTAATTATGTATATTTCTTCCATTATGTAAAAGGCATTTATTCTCAACTGAGCAGATGCTAAATATATATTTAGATATTTTATAAAACGATTAAATATAATAATGATTAGGCATAATTTGATATTTATAAGAGTGTATGTACAAATGTAACACTTAGTATTATTTGTGTATGCTTTTCTAATTGTACGTTTTTATGCTAAAACTCAAATTATATGTTATAAGTTATATGACTTTCTTTAAATGTCATCCTACTTTGATTGTTCTTTAGTTACAGTAGTGTAATTTTCAGTGTACTGACTCATTTCTGAATGATGCACAATCCTCTGAGGAACAAAGCAAACTTGCCCTCTCTCTTTTATTCTTCCTACAAACATTCTCTAAAACTCCATTGAGTTTGATCATTTGACTGATGACTATCATTTGTCAAGCTACCTAATTATTTTGTCCTCTTGTCAAGGCACATTTTATGTTTCTCTAAAAGTACATCATTCAAATGACATTTCCCACCTGGCATCATGCTGTCACACGGATACGGGTTAAAAACCGGAGCATGTGGCTGTGCTATAGGGGACAGCGGCTCTGACTGATTGATACTCTCAATTGATTTCGCATTTGTTAACACAAGGAGACAGACAGACCTAGATTCTCAACACACTGGCTTTTTATTGGCATTTATTTATATCAGATACTTCAAACAGTTAGACTTTACCTATCAATCCATCCGTCCATTTAATAACGTAAAGAACCTTTTATCACTATGAAGAACATTTTGCGTTTTATTAGTCTATAAATGTTAATAGTTCTTTGTGGAACCATTGCTGCCAATAAAAAAACTTGTGCTTTTAAGAGTCCATGCATCCACACTCTTAAAATTTAAGGTTCTAAATGTTTTTTTTTATTTTTTGTACTATTGAAGAACCGTTTTTGGTTCCCAAAATAATCTTTCAGTGAGCAGTTCCTAAAAGAACCATATTTTTCTTAGTGCAAAGAGCAATAATGTAAAGAAAGTTAACTCTTTCCAATTTTCCGGTTTTCTGTGTTTTCACTGTTTTATGGTAGATGGCGCTGTTTCACATCTTCTGAAAGATTACAGAATCTCTGGATCAAAACACGGTGAAGAAGCAGAAACAAGCAATTGTGTATGCAAGCAGATGCATATTGTAAAATGATGCAATCATCAAACATTAAACAGCATATAAATCTGAAACTATCTATCTGAACCAAAACGGCTTTGGTGAATAAAACAGTTAATGGCAAGTTATTTATTAGGTAAAGCAATATTACAATACTGTTCCAAAAACTGTGGTCAGTAACCAAGACTGCACCAAGACTGAATCTACTTAAACAAAAATATAATACAATTGTGAACTATTATTGCAATTTAAAATATCTGTTTTCTATGTGAATATGTGTTAAAGTGTAATGTATTTCTGTGATGCGCAGCTGTATTTTCAGCATCATTTCTCTGTCTGTCTGTCTCTCTGTCTGTCTGTCTCTCTGTCTCTTGTTGTCGTCCTCTCTGTCTCTAGTATAGGCTTGTCGTTCTGTCTGTCTGTCGGTCGTTCTGTCTGTCTGTCGTTCTGTTGTTCTGTCTGTCTCTCTGTCTCTCTGTCTGTCTGTCTGTCTGTCTGTCTGTCTGTCTGTCTGTCTGTCTCTCTGTCTCTCTGTCTGTCTGTCTGTCTGTCTGTCTGTCTGGTCTGTCTCTCTGTCTGTCTGTCTCTCGTCTGTCTGTCCGTCTGGTCTGTCTGTCTGTTTTCTGTCGTCTCTGTCTGTCTGTCTAGTTGTATGGCTCTCTGTTTGTCTGTCGTCTGTCTGTCTGTATGTATGTTTGTCTGTCTGTCTGTCGTCTGTCTGTCATCTGTCTGGCTGTATGTCTGTTTGTTGTCTCTGTCTGTCGGTCATCTCTCTGACTCTCTGTCTGTCGTCTGTCTGTCTGTCTGTCTGTGTCTGTCTGTGTGTGTGTCTGTCTGTCTGTGTCTGTCTGTCTGTCTGTCTGTCTGTCTGTCTGTCTCTCTGTCTCTCTGTCTGTCTGTCTCTCTGTCTCTCTCTGTCTGTCTGTCTGTCTGTCTGTCTGTCTGTCTCTCTGTCTGTCTGTCTGTCTGTCTGTTGTCCTTCTGTCTGTCGGTCTGTCTATCTATCTGTCTGCATGTCTGTCTGTCGGTCTGTCTGTCTCTCTGTCTCTTTGTCTGTCTGTCTGTCCTCGTCTCTCTGTCTGTCTGTGTCTCTGTCTATCTGTCTGGCTGTATCTCTGGCTGTCTGTCTCTCTGTCTCTCTGTCTAGAATAAAGAAAGCAGGTTGAATAGAAAGTGGCATGTGAAAGGGAGTCGGGTCGAGCCACAGAATTCATCTCCAGCAGCTGATAACATGAGAGCAGGAGAGGCAGGTCATGAGATGAAGACACGGGAATTAGAGTCATCCCTCCAAACTAATTGCAAGTTAGCGAAGGACAAAAGAGGCATCTGTAAAACTTTTGGCAAATATTCAAATTTTAGATTAGACAATGGAACGAGAAAAAAAGCACATTATACCAGTGAAGAATATGAATAGTGTTGTGCGTGGGCGCCTCTGAATACAGGATATTTAGCAGATTGTTATTTCACAGATGGATTTTACAATTGCCTGTATAAGACGTGCAGTTGTGTTACATTTATACTATTTGCAGTCTCCGCTCTACGAGTTGGTGCTGGAATATTTTAGCGCCACAACAAAGTTCATCATTATCTACTTTATACTCCATTACTTTCAAGTCAACGATAGTTGCATGTAGGCCAGGAACACAGCTAGTGATCTGACGCTGAGTCTTATGAGTAATTCAGCGCTTGCGTTTGATCCATAGGATGATTCAGAACAAACGGCTGCATGCGTGTTCGTAGGCCACCCGTACAGTCCTGCTAAAATACACAGAATGTTAATAAATTTCAGTTCGCACTTCTGTAGTAGGTGTTGGGCTTCATTTTCTCGCTGTTTGAATACAAAGCAGAAGGCTTTTGTTCTCAGGCTCTCCAACTGTCTGCAAACAAACCCTCGTAAATGCATCATTAGTTATTTTGCATTGACCGGTACTCACCTCGCTCCTCAGCGTGACATCAGAACAGCAGAGGAGCTCATCAGAGAAAGCTGTTGAAATGCAGTACTCCAGGACAGAGACGCACTCTTCAACACCGACGTGTGCTCGTCTGCTCAGTCAGTCATTTACAAAACTTTCAATTAACATCCAGACCACTCTGATGTTTCTCTTCAGTGCTAGAAAGCAGTTCAGTCTCTCTGAGGAACACATATAAATATAAATACACATGAAATATAATCAGTTACAGATTATAAATTACACAATTCAAAATCTACATGCTAAAAAATGCTGGGTTAAATAGGGACAAAGCCAGCAATTGGGTTGTTGTGACCAGCGGGTTGTTAAATGTTTAACCCAAACTTCTGGGTTGTAACCCAACCAAGGTCAAACAGCCCAATGCTGGCTTGTCCCTATTTTACCCAGCAGGGTTGTATTAACAGCATTTTTAGAGTGTAATAAGTAGTGTAACTATTTCAATTACTTTATCAATGTAACTGATTACTTTTGATTATTTTTTACCTTTTTAAATGTCTAACGAATGTTTCCAACTGTTAATCGTTTTCAAACATGTAAAGCAGGCAGGGGTTAACCTTACATTAAGACTCAACACTGATTACTGTCAGACTTTCAGAATCCTTCACCACTGAATTAAGAATTAGAATAATGTAATAAAGCACAGCACCACACAATCAGACTTTAGCAGCTATGTTTACTTTGAGATAATTCTGTGGTTAAAATCCATAACAAGAAATAGTTTTCAATCAAACTTTGCATAGCTATGACAGGAAACACTGAACTCTAAAAAATGCTGGGTTATTTTTTTTAACCCAAATGCTGGGTTCAACTTGTTGGGCCATTTTATTGGATTATTTTTAATATATATTTTTTTTACCCAGGTGCTGGGTAGTTTTTCTAAGTTGCTGGGTCATTTTTACCGCTGGGATATTTTTTTCTACCCAACAGCTGACACAGGTATCACAAAGAGAAGGTGACTTTTCAGGACATTACCCCATGTCCCCACTTTTCAAAACGCATATATAAATCACACAGAATGGAGTGTATTGAAAATCAAAAAATGCAGAAAGTCTCCTGTGAGCGGTTAGGTTTAGGGGTAGGGTGGTGTAGGCAAAAGCAATATACGGGCTGTACAGGTTTATCTAAAACCAGTACGCCTATGGAGAGTCCCCACTTTTCACAAATGTAAACCTGTGTGTGTGTGTGTGTGTGTGTGAAAATAATCAGATGTACATTGGTGGCCAACATTTTCAACTAAATGAGCACAACTATAGGCCCCATAGTATCTGCAGAACCCTTTTAAATTATCCAAATCACATGCAATCATAATAAATGTATTAATCTATCATCATTTTCATTAATCTCTAAGAAGGTGAGTATCTGACTATATTCTGAACCCATATCTCATCAAAGCCATTCGTTTATTAAATTGAGAATATTTAATAACTTTCAGCACCTCAACACGATGACGTACCGTTTATATTCTTGGCTGCATTTTCATGCCATTTTCTTTTTGGCGAGACAAACTTTAAGACATATTGGAGAAAGTGACTTAAGACTTAAGTGACTCAAAATGACTTAAGATCCTGCAATGCTGCAAACCACGCAGCTTCTTAAGGTTTATTTCAACTCAGCCAAGAGGTCAATCGTGTTTTGCAAATGTAAAATTGCAGGCCAGAGTTCAGCAGATGTTGTAGCATTAGCTTGCCTTTCTGGTCTCCAGCGTTTATTTGTTTGTGTATGTATGACTTTTTGTGTTCCCATAATAATGCACTAAAGTTCTGCTTTTTGATATCATGTGCTGCTTCGGGAAACGGCCGGTACTCCAAAGTAAATAACATACAGATGGCCATAAGAGCGTGATCTGCAGCATTATCGCATCTCTCAGCACTGATCTCACGCCTTGAGAATGTTAAATATGGATCTTCAGAGGAATGGTGTAATACCGCATTTACCGTGGTGTTTAACTGCCCCCTCGAGAGCTCTAGTGGGTTCTGGACATATCCATAAAATATATGAAAAATGATTTGGCTGTGACTAATTGCCTGTTTAGTGTTGTAGAAAGTTGTTAA
Source organism: Sinocyclocheilus anophthalmus (assembly GCA_018155175.1). Classification (NCBI taxonomy): domain Eukaryota; kingdom Metazoa; phylum Chordata; class Actinopteri; order Cypriniformes; family Cyprinidae; genus Sinocyclocheilus; species Sinocyclocheilus anophthalmus. Next base: position 58,017 of record JADLZN010010724.1, read on the forward strand.
AATTAATTATGCAGAACTATATTCCATACAGCCAAGCTCCATACATTCAGTTATGAAACTACAGGAACACTATGGGACTAAAGACAGCGGGACGGATGGGTTCTAATCAAACGATTAAATAAAACGCTCCAACGTTGTGAAAAAGAAGTACATTTTACTTTTAAAAAGAGTAATTATTACTGAAATACAGAATACAATTAAGTGTGAACTGAGTGTAATGATTTCAGAAACTTAATTGCATATTTTTACTGTCAAGCATTTATGATCAACTAAAATATACTTTAATGTCAATTCTATTGAAACTTGTAGGACAATTTTGAAAATATATTTCTAATTACAATGTTGTAATGATGAAGTTACAATTTTAGTACATTTAAAATATATTAACTTCAAATGTAATTTCAAATAACACACTACAGTTAAAAGTATAAGTACTTTACATGCTTTAGTTGTATATATATATATTTTTTTTGTAAAAAGCATTTATACAAATAGTAGAAACATGACTTATGGATATTTAGATATTCATATACAAAGGTTGTAAGACGCAGCAGGGGTCTGTCGCTGCTGATCAGTGGAATAAAACCGTCTTTTCTCTCTATTAAGAGCGGACAGATTTGTGGAGCTGTGGACTTTTTTAAAGGACTGCTAGTAGTACTGCACTAAAATTCATTTTTAGCTCTCCACTTCTTCACGATGACGGGATCTTGGCATGTCCTTTTATGAATAGAACTGAAGTACTTTCGAAGCGGCCAGTAAACCAGGATCCCAAGCATGGCATTAGAAGAAGCCTCGGCAGCTCTTGAAGGGATGCTCTCGAGTGCCTGAATCATTACTGCCTGATTTTTGAGAGTGTGTGACATAAAATAATATTGATTGAGTCTGCTCAACATGATCCCTGATACAGACAGTGAGAGGACTGCGATCACGGGGGTCATCAGCACTGATGGGGCTTCATACTGACGCTTCCACCTTCAGTTTCGCAGATTCACCTTAAACATGAACCATCAAACATGCAGAAAACTGCTGGTGTCACCAATTGGTTAGAGCCCTATCAATGTTTTTCTGGATTCAATTTTAATTGTTTAATTTAATGTTAATAATCGAAAAGCATTAATTGAATTCATTCAATTGTAATAATTTAATCATTTAGTAACAATAATAATAATTATTCTTATTTTAATTTGAATAATAACAGTGCCCTGTTTTATTTAGATTTTTTCTCAAATTTGATGTTTTCCATTTTCAGTTTAATTCAATTTTAATAGTCAAAAAGCATTAATTGAATTAATTAAACTGTATAGTTTAATATTTTTGTATTGAATGCTATTTATTGAATTCATTAAACTGTAATTACAGTATTTATTAAGTTTTCATTTTTGTGGGTCCTGTGTTTTATGATATAATTTTTTTATCAACAACAATGTTCAAATGATTACTTTTAGAAGTACATTTTTCACTTTAGAAGTACATATTTCTGTAATAATTTCTTCAAGTTAAACTGAACTTTTATTGGGTGGGTTCTCTTTTTTTTTTTTTTTTTGCAAATCTTAGAATTTCGTTGTATCTTCCAATAGTTTCACCAAATGAAAACGGTTAAGTGCTGGCGAAGTAATGATGATGATGATGATGAAGATATAGTAGTTAATGTGTTCATGTCCTCATATATTGAGCTTCATACGTGTTTCAGTCGTAGCGTGCTTTACTATTCACAGACATATCAGCATTTGATTAAGTGTACAGTCTTACTTTTGGGTTATTAATCCAAATTTTCCCAAATTCTGCGGACTTTGAGATATCTACAGTAAATGCATTTTTTGGACTGAAGATGTTTAACCATGTGCATCAGACTGAATTGATACTGGAGATATAGAGGAAACTATGATACTATATGCACTAAACCCAGCAGTGTTGGGGGAAGTTACTTTAAAAGTAATGCATTACAATATTACGTTACTTCCTAAAAAAGTAACTAATTACGGTACTTTTTATGGAAAGCAATGCGTTACCTTTTTTTTAAATCTGTTTAAATCTTGCTTGTTGTGTTTAATATAACCCACACCCGCTCATTTTTGGCAAACGGAAAAGCTCTTCATACCCCAACACCAGCCTCAGCTGCAGGAAATGTAAATTCACGTCTGGACAGTAGACCGCAGAAGAAGAAAGAAAGTCCCAACACTCTTCAGCAATAAAACGAAGACGAAATGTTCGTTTATCTGAGTAATTTTTGATATTAGTCAGCACAGAACACCCTGGCATCCATTCGAAGGGTTCACCCCCCCCCCAGCAGCACCGCAAATTGGATATAACAATGGGATAAATACCACACGAAAGGGATCATTTTATTATCCTACACCACGATTTAATTATGGCAGCTTTGAGTCATATTCTGAGGTGCTTTTGTTTTTTTGTGAGGTGAGATGAATTAAATGCAGTTAAACATTTATTCCTGATTCTCTCAACATGGGGACAGGAGAGCTTTCAATCAATAAATGGGAAAAAATTTAACTGGCATTACTTACTTTAAAAAGTAACTAAGATATTCTCTTGTAAAATAAAAAGTAATGCGTTACTTTACTAGTTACTTGAAAAAAGTAATCTGATTACGTAACTCACGTTACTTGTAATGCGTTTCCCCCAACACTGATACCCATAATCAATAATCTTTTGAAATATGTGTTCAAAACCTGCTTAGTTCAACTAGTGATGCAAAATAACGCACCAGACCAGGCAAAGAAAAACTGCAGAGACGGTTTGTGAGCACTAAATCCCTGAAGTAATGCGAACTTGATCAGCTGGAAAATGATTTGCTCCCGTGGTCCCGAAAATTCCCCTCCGGAAGCGTGTGGGTGGATCTCGCTGATTAAACAAATTCATCGTATGGTCCAGCTCATAATTAACCCCGCGGCGGCGTTCAGCGCTCTTCATTATCCCAGCCTGCTCTTTTAGTCAGATACCAGAAAAAATGAAAAATCCTCACAGCCCGCTTCACATACCCACAATGTGTGTGTATTTACAATCAAAAACCGCCGCTCTGAAGTGTTCTGGGCTACAATGAACAACGTTTTAATTACATTCTGTTTATCTTATTGTGCTCCAAGTGCTCCATCCGTCCGTATTGAGATTCATATACAGTATGTGTATCTTGTATAGCAGATGTTTCTGTCTGTTCTCAGCATCCGTGTTTTTCATCACAGGCATTTCAGTCTGTGTTTAGCTCTCATTTAAACTGTCAGCACAAATGTGCCCTGCTGACCCGTACCTGTGATTGCCACTGAAGTGCTGACAAGCCGACAACCTCGTACACGCTAAAAGAAAAATAATAACGTCGTGTTTTTCTTTCAACCTCATTGTGCTCTGTCAGAAAAGTGGTTGCTAGACACATCAAGCGTGAGGTTTTTCCAAACAAACAGTGCTTCTATTCAGACTCTGCACTACAAGTGACCTCAATTCCCACAGGCTTAAAGCACTTTATGAAATGACTTGGTTAATACATTTACAGTCTTTTTATATCTCTGCAGCCAAAACATGTACATTTGAGGTATGAAGATCACCAGCTTACCTGAGCTTGTCTTTCGGTCGCGTTACACATTTATCTATTTTCAAGCAATCATAAAATCACTTGAACATTTAAGTGACACTGAATTTGACCTTGTGTTGTTTTTCCGGATAAGCGATACATTGTCGTAAACTGTCATTATTATTTTTCATAGAAATGTCTGATTAACCAGTTGTCAATTTATTAATTTGTCATTCACATTTTTAAAAACAATTTGATGCCACGCACCACTATTATGATTTTCACACTTTATAATTTTATAAGCATAATGCTACACATGCTACACATTCTTGCTTTGCTCAAGCACCAACATTCATTCAACTTGAATGATCAAGCTGATTTTCTCTTGCATCATCCTCATTCTCTGCATGCATGATGGAGTAGAATACAAATACATTATTTATGGAGTCTTTCTGATATGATTTTCATATCAATACTCAATTATTTACTGAGTATTTTTATGCTTTTTTATGCACACAAGTCTAGAACAGCTAAGATGCCTTTAAAATTAAACCAGTAATGTTTTATTGTTGCATCATGCATAAACTGCATGCGTATTCCAGTTCCTATTGAACAAAAGCATCAACAAGCTTTAATATCTGAATATTTGGTAAAGCTGGACAATGTGAGATAAAGATCCATACAAGATTTTACATTATGCAGTCATTACCAAAAATATGTATCCAATTATGGAAATTTTAATAAATATTTGCTAATAAAAATGTATACTGAGATCTTACTTTGTCCTGACAGATGTCTGACATTTTTATTATTCAATTATCTAAATATTTCAATGAACATTTCCAAGCTGATGGAGATTTTGAGAATGTTTGCATATTGTACTGCAAAAATGTATTCATATGTAACATATTACATCTTATGTTTATACTTACTATGTATTTAAATCTGTAAAAATGTGAAAAAAAGTATTGCTTATCACATAAAAAGGCTAAAGTTTTATATAATCCATTACAAAATATATGTTTTGTCCTGTTTAAATGTGATTTTTATGCATAGTAACTCAGACGTTAACGCAGACGTCAGTGCTGTCTTTTTAGTCGACTTCACTGGATCATCAAACAAAATATCACACATGAATAGAAATCTCACCAGCCACTGTGGAGAGAGAACATATTAGAGAGGTTGAGGGAAGAGAACGAGTTTGTTCAGGTTGCAGCATGAAGTAAATGACATAGATGAAACAAATCAAGTCTTGAGTAGCTTCCTCGAGTGAGCCAGTCCTCAGTAATCAGTGCGACGGTATCCAGCTCTTCCTCGTGGACCCTGAACATACGACTGTCTTCCATCTGCTACTGCACTGCGTGTGTGATTGCTGGGGTTTTGAGATGTGGCTTGTGTTTCAAGAAAAAGCATAAGAATGAGCACAAAAGCGAGGAGTGATTTTTGGTAACAAGATGATGGGTGAAGATTAGGATTATGTCAAAAAACAAGATCAGACCCCTTAAATATGCATGTTCAGTGATTGGATCACAATCAGATTTTTTTGTGATCAGATCACACTCAAACCCCATTTATGTTGCCCATATAAAACTACACACGCAATATATAATGCAGCGGTTGTGCTACAAGTCATTATCATTTGGTGTAAATGTACTGCCATGCTTTTTTATCTGTCATTAAAATATTGTAACACATAGTAATTTTAATTTAGAGTTTTTTATCCAGTAAAAGCTCTTTTAGTGTAATTGCACAAACATCCAGTGTCTCTGTTGTCAGATCTTGACTGATTTTGATCAAGTAAAGGTCAGAATAACGTCAGTAATATCTCCAGATGAACACTTACTGCACTGAAGCAGCTCAGCTTTACTTGATTCTCCATCAATCATGTTTTAGAGTCTCAAATCTGATCCTCAGGATCTTTTGAGGAGCGTTTGTTTCCAGAAGCTTTACTTTCACTGTTCCTCAGCAGAGGAATGATCTTCACAAGCCTCCAGAACATCTCACATCTTCTGAGGAGCCTTTATTTCTTCAGCTCTCAATCACTGCATTATGTGTTTGGAGCATTTCAATCTCATCTAAGACATATTATTGGAGATATAGAGTGACTGATATTTAGATCATTTTATGCCGTTATCTGCTTTACTGTTATAAAGATTTCATTGATTTACATTACAACATTTCACCATAGAAATATCAGCATCTGCACCAGTCTCAATAAAATTGAGCTGTTTTCTCCTCCACATTCTCACTGAATCACACTCTATGAGCCATAAAAGTCTGATGGTAAAATAAGATACAAAATATAAAACACATATGCAAAAGTTGATTGTCTCAAAGGTTCAATAAACTGTTCCATTTCCCATTGGACATTATTTCATGACTATTATTTCAGGTTTTACAGGGTTAAGTAGGGAATGCAACAGACAACTTATAACTTATTTTTAACCCATCCAAATGACAGAAAGTGTTTCTAAAACCCAGTAAATGACCAAAAAGGTTTAGTTGTGGCAGACCTGTGTCCAGATCCAGTGCTGATGTGGATGTCAGCTGAGGTTTTTCCCCTGAAATAAACACTTTAAGACAAAAGTCTTAACAGTAATGAAACGTCACTGTTCTGTTCAGGTACAAAGTAACGATGGCCTGGAGGCGATGTGAGATGCTGTCTGCTAGTAGTTAAAAATGTTTGCCACCCTCTCAGACTGAAGGCTTATTAGTTCCCGTCTCTTGGACCGCAGTCTCCAATAGGACTGTATCAGCAAATCCACTTCATTATCCTCTTTAATTGGCTAAATAATCCCCCTCGCTCCCACCACACTTGTTTGACCGGCGCTGTATGGCTGACTGGAGAAGATCTAATATAACTGGTCACACTTTTACACACGCAATAATTGATCATTGATAAAAGATACAGACTGTCATGCATCTCATACATCATACAGCCTGTTTTAACTCAAACTCATCCTTGTGTTTCACTTCAGAAAGCAGAGCTTTGTAGTCAAATCAGCTCTGCGCCGAATCGCTTCAATTACCAAACCAAGCTTGTTCACTTAAAGACAAATCTGTCGATGCCGATCTGATCACCTAATGGCATGTTAGTAAAACAGAGCAAGCTTCACTCGATGTTTTAGCCCTTACTGGCTGTGAATGTGCTGCTCTTGGTCTGTTTTTCTGGTGATAGATGGCTTTTCTTGCAGCCGCTGCTTTGCTTGTTTATGCTAATGCGTCTGATGACCTGTTGGTCTTCAATCTAACCGAAAGAAATGGCAGCTGGAGCAGCGGGGTGTGATCCTTTGATTGTTATTCAATGCATCCTTCACCACAAAGCCCCGCCAACATTAAACACACAAGATGAATGGAAATGTGAGCAAAACATCGGGTTCAGTTTGCCAGCATGAGCACATTGCTGACACCATTGCTGGATGATTGTCATCATTGTCTCGACTGCAATCCAATAAACTGATTCTTTAGTCCCAAATCCACCAAAATACCTTAGTTAACACAAATTGAACACATGTAGATCACATTTTTTAAAATGTTAGTCTCTTCTGCTCACCGAGGCTACATTCATTTGATCAAAAATACAGTAAAAACAGTAATAAACGTGAAATATATTTTAAGTTTTAAAACAGCTGTTTTCTATGTGATTCTGTTACACTTATTTTTATTTCTGTGATCAAAGCTGTATTTTCAGCATCATTACTCCAGTCTTCAGTGTCACATGATCTTCAGAAATCATTCTAATATGCTGATTTTCTGCTCGAGATACATTTCTGATTATTATCAATGTTGAAAACAGTTGTGCTGCTCAATATTTTTTTTGTGGAAACCGTGATGCATTTTATTTTCGGGATTCACAGATGAATAGAAAGTTCAAAAGGACATCATTTATTTGAAATATAAATATTTTGTAACATTATAAATTGCTGGATGAAGGACCATCACCTTCAACTCAACCTTGCCAAGACAGAACTGCTTGTGGTTCCAGCAAACCCATCGTTTCATCACAGTTTCACCATCCAGTTAGGCACATCAATCATAACTTCTTCAAAAATATCCAGAAACCTTGGAGTTATGATTGTTATCAGCTTACTTTCTCAGACCACATTGCTAAAACTGCCTGGTCCTGCAGATTTGCTTTATTCAACATCAGGAAGATCGGGCCTTTTCTTTCGGAACATGCTTCACAACTTTTTGTTCAAGCTCTTGTTCTGTCCAGGCTTGACTATTGCAATGCTCTCTTAGCAGGTCTTCCAATTCTATCAAACCTTTACATTTAATCCAGAACGCGGCAGCAAGATAAATTTTTAATGAACCGAAAAGAACGCATGTAACACCTCTGTTCATCAATTTGCACTGTCTACCAATAGCTGCTTGCATAAAATTTAAGGCATTGATGTTTGCCTACAAAATCATCACTGGCTCTGCACCCCTTTACCTTAGTTCATTACTTCAGAGTTATGTGCCTCTAGAAGCTTGCGTTCTGCAAGTGAACGTTGCTTTATTGTTCATCTCAAAGTGGCTCAAAATCACTTTCACAGACTTTTACATTAACTGTTCCCTCCTGGTGAATGACCTGCCCAACTCAATCCCAGCAGCTGAATGCTTAGCCATCTTCAAGAAACCACTAAAACACATCTGTTCCACCTTTACTTGACCCTCTAACTCTAGCAATCTCTATTTACGTATATTATTAAAAAAAAAACACACTAGCTTCTCTAATCTTTTTGTATTCTATCTATTTGTTTTTAATTTTATTTATTATTATTTTATTTATAAAAAAAAATCCTTGCTACGTGTGCTTGAGTGTGTGCTTGATAGCCCAGGTTAAAATAGGACGTGACTTCAGATGCCCGGTGGTGTCCCTATTTGCTGGCTTGTTGAGATGCAGATAAAGTGGGGGTTTGAATTGGTACCGCTATTATAATTGTGAGAGTCTTTATGTATTTCATGCTTAATGGCATCGGTGTAAGGTTAATCTGATTTTAACAAAGAAACCCTAATTTCAGTATTAAAACATAAATCTGTCTTGACAAAGCGTAAGCCTGAATCTCAGCTCAGCGGCATGTCCAAACTGTACCATATTGTAATATGCTTTAGTGAAGAAATCATAAAATTGCAGTATTGTTTGAATTGTTTCTTTGACGAAGAAATCTCAGTACAGTTATATCAAGGTAGATGTGAGCGCTGCTCCCCTTTCTACAGCATAAAGGCCTTATAGTTTATAATTAGATTGAAGCAATTCATCTACACTTTGACTGTATATATATAAGCCGAGCAACCTGGTGGTCATTACTGTGTTTCACTCGCTGATTGAAATTAAAGGTGTAATACTGTACTTTGGTATTCATGTGTGAGGCAGACATAACTGCATATATGTTTAAACCGTTTTTAACTTACAGTAAACCCGTTTTGTAATTCTTTAAACAAGTGCAAGAAGTTTATTGTTGCATTAGAGAAGCACTCACCGAAGTGCTAATGTAATGCAACAAGTCTTGAAGGTTGAAAGCACCACGTTCTAAAACTATGACTGTTTAACATAGACAGACATTAAACTGCGTTAATTACACTGGCATGCATTGGTTACCGTGACAACAACTTGTCACAGGAAGTGCTAACTTCACATAGCACAAAACACCATGTTGTAAACAAACCACCTTAAGCAGGTAAGCTAACACGACTTAGCATAGTTTCCTTTTAGGCTAAGCTACCAAATAGCTTTAACAATTAGGGGTTAACACTCTTTAATTTAAGCTCTTAAATACAGCATGTGTGTGTAGTGTGAAGCAATTTGAATTTAACCTAATCCCTGGTTTCTGATTTTTCCATTTCTCTTCCTTCTTTTTCTTCTTTTTCTATGTTTCTCAATCTTCAATTCGTCTCAGCGAATTTAACTATCTAGATGTATCCTTCCTGGATGCTATTGCTTAGTTATTAGTTAATTAAATCTAAATTTAATTAATTCTTAACTGTCTATCGAGGAAAGACTTATTGAGGTATTGGGTGCTTTTAGTAACACATTAATCACTAGTGCTGCTATTTGTTCCTGATACCGGAATGATTACCTTGTTTTGTTAATAGTAGTCAGCTAATTTTAAATCCATTTACATGTTATGCCCCCTTGATGTTCTCTCTGAACCTCAAAAGGAACCAGAGACATTTCTATTTTTGATTTGTTTATTTTCAAAAAAAAAAATAATAGGCATAATCTGAATAGAAATGCTCTCCTTTTCCTTCTGCTTTTCCCTTTTCTCCTTCAATCCCTTAGAGATTGAGCCTGTTTGGGGAACCGCCAGTAAATTCTGAGTGATAATTTGACAAAAATTTGACAGTAGTCTTAAGTCACAATCAAAATCCTTTTAAACGCCCTTGTTTCAGCAAACCATATGCTGACCCCAAAACTTTAGCATTCCACTCTGTTTGATCTTGTAGTATCCTCTAGCCTTACTCCTCAACACCATGTGTCAAACGGTGCAGATGGCCCTCAGAACCGACTTCCCAGAAATTCAGACCAGAGAGGGACTGGCCAGCGTCGTGAGGACACCCCCTTTACCCAGGCCCGCGCCACCTACTGATCCGAGCGGCTGACGCGGAGATGGGTGCGCCTCAGACTCATGACTCAGGCGAGAGTTATGGCTACAAAAAGCTCACCAAGGTTATCATCTTCCTGGCCCACAACCTCATCGGTTTGTAACAGGAGGTAAATGATCTCAAGCAAGAGATCACAGCGGTAGCCCACAAGGACTCCAGCAAAATGGAGTTACAGGAGGAAATCAATAGATTTAAAAAGGCTCTGACAGCTGCTGAACAGCAAGAGCACCTGGAAAAGGTAGCCAGAAAGGACCTGGAAAGGAAACACCCACACAAAATTACTATTAAAGCAGCAAATTCTGAGCTCTTAGACAAAGTTGCCAGTATTTAGACTCTGATCCAGCAGCTGAACAACTCTCAAGACAAGCTTGACATGGTCCAAAGAGGACTCAGGTACTCCTACAGGCGGCGAAAAGAGACGCATTGGGAGAGACACCCTACTCCCGCATCCTCAGTCAGCCGTGCAAACTCCCTCATATGCAACAAGCTACTAAGGGGAGAGCCAACACTTTCTGCTTAACAACTGACCGAACAGAACTGTAATACTTCCAAGCATCCCCGCAGCAGCGCATGATGTGACCCCCAGAAACTTTGACAAGCTAGCCAGAAAAATCCCGGCATTCACATTGCTGGGGAAACAATAGTTTCCTACTTTAGGCAGTACGAGCAGTAATTTAGAACGGTGGAGTCGTTTTAAACATTGCTTGCAAGCAGACCCAGTAATCAATCTTATGTGTTTGTCTCATAAGTTTTAGTAACTTCTTATTCATGCGCATACCAGTTTCTGATCAAAGTCAGATAAAATTATAGTTTGAATGCGCTTTCCTGCGAGCAGTAAGAAGTTTTCATTGCTATAATGTTTTTAAATCGTACGATGAGAAACTAACCTGACTTTAGCGAAGAAATCCTAATTTCTGTGTTAGTAGAGCACAAGTCAATTTTCTGACGACGAAATCTCGGGATTAGCAGCTCATATAAATGGTACCAGAATAAATCGGTCTGATTTTGGGCGAAGAAATCCCCTTCTTCAGTACTGTGTAGGTGATCTGAGCGATGCTCCTCATTTCACTGATTTAATGCCTTATTATGTGTTATGTATCATTGTATTCATATCGCCCCACTCATGTGAAACATTTACGTAAATCTTATACATGCGCGCACCAGGTTCTAAATATAATCAGATAAAACTATAGCTTAAATGTGCCTTCCTACAGGTAGTAGAAAGTTTTCAGTGCTATAATGTGTTTATATCGTACGATAAGAAACTAACCTGATTTTAGCGAAGAAATCCTAATCTCTGTTGTTAGTGGAGCATAAGTCTATTTTCTGACGACGCAATCTCAGATTAGCAGCTCATATACATGGTACCAGAATGACTCGGCCTGATCTTGGGCGAAGAAATCCCCTTTTTCAGGACTGTGTAGGTGATCTGAGCGATACTCCTCATTTCATTAATTGAAGGCTATTATGTGTTAGTATCATTGTATTTCATTTTGACTCGCTCATGTGAAACATTTACGTAAAATTAATGGTGTTATTCCAGCGTAGCTAACTACGAATCCACCATTGCCTGTGAAGTGAAGGTGCTATTTTGAGTAATGAATGAATTTGTATGGGACGTGCATGAGTTTCCCATGCATGCTCACCGCAGTGCAAGTCTGCTCCACCTGCACCTGTTGTGAGCTTGCATTGGTCTCCTAGCAACTCGTGACCCCGGAAGTGTGAGCAGACTTTTCCGGTTAATCTGACAACAGCACCCATTTCACAGACTTGTGTGTAAACAAAGAACTGCGTGTAAACCAATGTTAACTCTTAAGCTAAGCCCTTTACCTTAACTGCTAGCTGTTAGCATCTGACTATCGCTTAGATAGGCGTGTAAAGTGTAATTTTCTAACCACACCTCTCTCTCCCTCTCGCTCTCCGTCACTCCTGGTGTCACTTCCTGTTGATGCCATCACGGGTCCCTGTGGTCCCTACCCACATACAGTAGTTTTACTTGTGTTATTGTTTATATTTTTTTTGACTTTATTCTACCTCTCTTTAATTTTATTTCATTTATTTACATTTATTTAGCATGAATGTACCAATTCAGCTAAATTGATTTGTATTAAATTTTTGAGATTATACATCAAAATTTTTATTTTTTTTATAAGTTTTTTTTTCTTCGATTTTTTTTTTTTTGTTATTTGTTATTTACTTCCCCTTTTAATTTTCCTACAGCTTCTCGGACCCCCCTTTTTTTTTTTTTTTTTTTTTTTTTTTGTTTTTTGTGTTTTTCTTTTACCTTATTTTAGTATTTTCACCATCACCATTGTCGCTTTTGGATAGTATTACAGTAGTTCTAGCAACTGTTGTGTCTTTAACGAGTTATACAGGTTATTAGTAGCATAATCCCTGTTTCCTCTCTTCTTCTCCTCACGCCTCAGTGCCAGGCATAATACGTTGAAGGGCAGCTACCATAGCAACACAATGTAGGCTAACATAAAACTAGAAACCATTCCCACTGTTTCTTTTGTCCTCGAGGTATTTGGTGTGTCCCTGCTAGTTTAGCTAACAGTCTAACCCTGGGTTTATGAAGTCTATTGCAGCATCACACACAAGTGAAACCTCCTTAGCCATATCTCTTAGGACAACCTAAAATAGGTACACATGTCCTTTTTTTTTTTTGTTTTGAAGTTCATCATTTTATTTCAGTTTCTCAGGGTGACCAAAACACCGTGAACCATCAGTAGATCTCCGTCTTCAGCTGCCCGGCTTTTCAAAAACGGCCCCCCCCCTCAACAATACTCAAACTCTTCCGTGTGTTCACAACACAAAAACTAGCACCCTACATCCTAGCTGTCTGCCGCCACCAGCGAGTCTAACCTTACAACGGCCTACACAGCCGTTAGTTGTACCTTTCCCCTTAGGGGGGGGGGGTGGAGATAGTTTAACACCTCTGTACGTACCTGCATTTGCCTTGTGTCTGTCTCTCTCTGGTGTTCCCACAAGTGTTCCAGTATGTCGCAGACATTCCACAGACATCCAGCCCTGTCAGCTCACCAGGACCACCTGGACACTTAGTAGAGCACTGTAATGTACATCCTTCAGCTCCAAGCAGCCAACTACTTGCGATGGCAAAGAAAGGAACAGCGAGATTGCGACATAAGTGAACACCTGACCAGTATCATCCTCTTCTCGGCCCACACCCTCAAGGGCCTCATACAGGAGGTATATGAGCTGAAACTGCAAGTCACAGAATTCTGCAGATAACTGACACCTGCTCAACAAGAGAAAGCACAGAACAGATGCAAAGAAACTTACATAATGGTGTAACAGAAGGAAATCACCAGTCTTCAGAAAGCTCTAACAGCTGCTGGACACCAAGCACAGCTGGAAAAAGCCATCAGACAGGACATGAAAAGAGAACTGTTTCACACAAAGTCACTCTTAAAACAACATATGTGTAACTAAAATGAGGAGACACCACTCTAAGGGCCTGACAAGCCAGCTGCATTTCACCATAGCGAGTCCAAACCGTGCTCAGCAATTTAGAGAGTGCTTGACTTGTTCAGAAAGAATTTAACAGTCCCTACCGACTGCGCATAGACTTAAGCAAAAGACAGCCGGCTGAATGTCGGTCGCCAGCAGTGCAAGCCCTCCACGCCTGTGCACATCTATGAAGGGGGAAAAGGGAGTTAAAGCCTTCTGCTTGACACTTCACAATTCAGCTCCCTGAAAACCTCTGCAGCTGTAACAAAAAAAAAAAAAATTTTCAGGCGCACCGAAGCAACGCAACGAGGTGATTTCAGTGTCACAAATGAACTGAAATATGCTTTCAGACCACAAGGCGAACAGATAGGGAAAACACGAAACGGAACTTCCCCTGGCCAGCAGGCCCAGATCTCCTCAGCCAAGAGTCCGAACCTGCGATGGGGGGAAGAGTCCACTGTTCACACGTCACCAACCAGCCGCCACAAGGGGGTGGGGCAGGGACCTTTCCGGAGGATCACTGCAGACACACACACTGTGTGGCCCCACATACCCCAACGAGCTGGCCAGAGACAACTCATCTGGCAACCTAAATACTCTCAGAACCAGAGTCGGAACACGGACTGATCGCTGCCCCAGACACCAAGCAGGGCCGGCGTGAAACTCCCCATGCTTACTACCACAGACTTTGACAAACTTACTCCAAGCTCACGATTACCCTGGGATGGCGGAGGACACCAGCTGCAAGAAGTCATCTAGTCATTAGGGCCTGCCGCACAATGCCTAGTCAACAGCTGTGTAACCTGACACAGAAGGCTTTTAACAAGCACAAGGCCTCCACTAAAGTTGTTTGTCAAACCCCACTGATTCTGATCTTCACAACTCAGAATCCAAAGCGGGTGCCAGAAGGCACCCAGCATTGCCACAATGCACAACCCTTCTACAGAAAGCCCCTAGCCAGAAGAGGACGGAGCCATCACCATGGCAACAGACCCAGGTTCCAGACCAACCACTGGGAAAAGGCGTCCTCATCCTGCAAACACCACGGTATGTCCAACAGCAGTCCACCACAACATCCTACTCCACACGGGTGCTGAACGGAGGCTGCACAAGGACAGCTGGACTTGACTACTTCTGCGCTACAGGAGCTGCTGACACTATCAAAAGAGCTCCTTGAACAAAACTCAACTAAGGAGTAGTGAGAAGGACAAACATCTGACTCCTTGCCTGCTGCATCACAGCAACAGGCCCCTCCAAGGGAGGAGCATCCCTGAAACCGGTCGACACCCCCAGAAGCAACCAGACAACGTTGGATTGAGCAACGGACCCACATGCCCAACAGCGAAACCTCGACCAACACAACTCAGGCAAGCTCAAGTCGGTGCCGCCACAAGAGCCAAGCGACACCGAAAACATCAGATTTCTAGTGATGTTTGAGCAAAACAGAGGGTTAACAACCACCTTCTGCTCTCCTGCCATCCTCACTAGGTCAGTCTGAAACTCTCTGCACACTACAAATCTCCATAACAATTACCTGCAATCCCTTGAACCACCTGCACTCTCACCAGTGAGTGGCTGTCCCACATCACGGGTACCACAAATAGTTTACTGGCTAACAACATCAACAAAAAAACTTCCTACCCGGACTAACTCACTTCAGGTTGACAGGTGACACAGCCTCGACACCTGTTGCATAAGCTCGAGGACCCACACCTTTCTACAGCCTACATCACCACAGCACACCATCTGACAGCATTCACCCCGGCACCACAACCACTCTGGGAGGCACCAACAGCCAGAAAGCCACCACTGCCTCCCAGCCGTGAGTGACAAGTGTGTGTTAGATTGTTCTGCACCTTTGACGGCGCTCGCTGTTGTCTATTCTACGACAACACCTTCGAAGGGGGGATATATGTAGCGGCTCGACCAATCTGACACACTAATTTTAATTTTATTTAACAAATCAATTATTCATTAGAATAACAAATCGTCACAGTCCCCTCACTCATTAACTGGATGCCAGTATGTCTGCTGAACACCAGGCGCTATGGTCACCATGACAACTAATCTTGATATCACTGGTTTTATGACCCCCCATGAATGTGAGAAGGATAGCCCACTCTTTGTCCCAAGTAAAAGCAGAGTAGAAATGGACTGTGTTCTAGTTAATTCATAGAAAAAACTTTATTTGAATGAACACACATATTTCTTCAGGCCATTGAGTATATTATTGTCAGTGTGTATTTTGTCTTTGATATTCTTACACTATTTTAGTATGCTTGTGAGGGGAACCATTCCTGATCCTCCCTTTTCACTATATGTAATCTTACCTTGTTTTGTATCTATGAATTTGCCTTCTGATGATCTAAACAAGATTGTTTATTATATGTTGGTACATAGGCAATATCTATTAGGGCCCTGAGAATCGTTAATAATTTCGATTTAAGTCATTTGCAAATTACCATGCTTAGAGACAAAGGGTCATAAAGCCCTCCAGCAATTGCCACCTCCCGCTCGGAAATTCCATTTTGCTCATTGGACAAGCCCATCTTGAAAGGCGGAGATCTTCTCCGACCTTAAAGGCCCGGCTCCAGGGACCCGCCCCAGTCGGTGGTTCGGTAAGAAGCAAAGATGAAGATGTGAGAAAAAACGCTTCAGGATACCAAAGCATATGTGCCAGGCCTTTCTTCGGCCTAGTACTTTCCATTCATCAAGTGACACTGACACAAACTGGTTCTTTTCATCGACCAACTTCAACAAGGATCTTGGCCCGTAAGATCGCATCAGGATCTTGTTCATACGACGTGCCAGTATCAACTTAGTCGATTTATTGATGCATTAATATCAGTTTACACCTTTCTAACAGAGGTTGTTTGAACTCGAATCTGACGAATCCCTGAAGTGGCTTTGATCTTTGAATACATGCCAAATTGGTCCCAATACAATCCATTCTTTTATGCCTCTTTCTATCCTGAGTAAACTTACCCTTTCCTAGACAAACTGTGTGTGTGTGTGTGTATGTGTATGTTAGACCGGCTTAATGTGTTTATGTAGTATGTTAGACTAGTTTAAGTGTTTATGTAGTTAATAAAACCTTACTTGTATCACACTTGACGTGTTCATTGTTTACTCATAACCGGAGTCAATAATCATGCAGATTTATGCTACAAGCTCTGTGTAGAGTTGTATAGTAAGAAAGTTATTTCCCTTAACCGGGAATTTAACGTTCTTAGAATTGACAAGACGTTTGACCCTGAGTGGTCAGCTAAATATCTACAGTGGATCTAAAATATGAATAGTTAATTATAACTATTTATGGTTAATTATTCATATTTCCCCATGAGCTGATCCGCTACAGCTGTGTTAAGCTAACTGTGACTTCTTATAGCACCTGCGTATCATTGCTCTTTTGTTGATTTTGATTGCTTCTGTTGTCCTTGGATAAAAGCATCTGCTAAAATTATATATTTTTTTTTTCTAAATGTAATTTAAATTTTATTTAACATTATATTAATTTCAGAGTTTACTGCCAAGTTACTGTTGTTTTATTGGCCTGCTAATCAGTGTATTGGCATTTGATGGAAGCTTGTGTTAATGTCTGTACAAGACATTTATAATAATGTGTTAAGATGTAGAAATAGCTGAGCAATTCCTGTGAGATTGTGAGTTTTAGATACTGGTTTTTATTCATTATTGCAAACTGTGGAATAGCAGGTATCTTAATAACGTCTCGTTTGCAGAAATATTCCTTTGGTGACCCGTACCGGTTTTTAGGTGTCACAGAGGGACATTTGAGCACGATAGCCTATAACACATCCTCTTGAGTTTTACACTGAACGTTATCCATCAGGGTGCTTGATTTAAATCCACAATCTGACCTAATGACCCACCATCAGATTTCTCAAGATAAACGTCTCGTCTTGAAAACGGAAGCAGTGTGTTTGGAAGCCCATTAGATGGAGGTTTGCGGAGCGAGCTGGTCATTCAGGATCTATGGGTCTGACCGTCTCGGCTCCCGCGGGAGAGGAATCTGAGTTAATGATTACGCCGAGGGGGTAATTAAGAACAATCTGTCTTCAAACACTCATTTTGCTGGGCTACTTTGCCCTTCATTTGCCTTTCCATTTTCTCTAATGTATAATTTCGCTCTCTTTTCTGCGTTCCTCCCACTCACAGGATTGTTTCTGCGCTGTGGAGTAAATACCACGAGCTCTAGCAGAGAGGCAGGTTTTTGTTTAAGACCCTCGAAGGCGCGAGACGAAGACTCAGCACAGAAGCCCCTCGCTGAGGATCGATCCGCTGTGCTATTGGCAACATCCCTTTGAATAAAACACAGCACTATTGAGTTCACAATCCCCACTGGGCCCAAGAATAGGGAGACATAACCTTTCGCATCTCAGCTTTGTGCACCGAGATTCAAGTCGTCACCCCCAGCGACCTCGACCTCCCCGCCGAGAGGAGAGAGGCAAGAGAAGCAGTGTAAATGTCAGAGAGGAAAGCAGGCACTTCAAAATACGTCTTTTTATCCCTTCCCTCATTCCACCCAACCAAAGGCTCTGAACTGAGGGTGCAATCCTCAAATACTGTGAAAAATCACAGCAGATTTACCTGACTACCGCATGTAGAGACTAAAAGTGTGTAATGTTTCTGAAATAAGTCTCTTTCTGCTCACCATGGCTGTGTTTATTTGATCAAAAATACAGTAAATATTATTACAATTTAAAATAGCTGTTTTCTATGCGAATATCTGTTAAACTGTAATGTATTTCTGTGATGCGCAGCTTTAATTTTTCAAGCATCATTACTCCAGTCTTCAGTGTCACCATGATCCATCAAAAATCATTCTAATATGCTGATCTGCGCCAGACAATTCTGATTATTACCAATGTTGAAAACAGCTGTGCTGCTTCCAAGGTTGTTAAAGTTAATGTTCAGTTAAACCTTAACTGAAATAAATAAATAAACATTTGTTTTATTTCACCTAATGCTGAATAAAACACATTTCCTAAGTTTCAGTTAGTTTAACTTGAGCATCGAAAATAATGATAAGGATTCAATCTTATAGTACTCAATGAACTAAAGTCATGATGCTGGCTCTCAAATATTTTTCATGCATGATACAATTTTGTATATTTTTTATGTTATGTTTTAAGAGTATTGAATGAGAGACAAGATTCATTCTCTTCATTCATTCATTCAATCCATCCATCATCCAACTTTGAAATGGTATGTCTCATTGTTGCTACAATAAAAAAAAATTATAATAAACAGAAATAAAAAATTGCAACAAATAAATTTTAACTTTGCATCATAGGAATGAATTACATTTTACAATATATTACAATTGAAAACAGTTATTTAAATGTTAGTAATTTTTTGCAACATATTATTGGTTTTACTTTATTTTTGATCAAATTAATGCAGCATTGTTGAGCAGAAGAGACTTCTTTTAGAAACAAAACTCATTGGTCTTTTCTTGTGCACAAAACAGCATTTTAACCTTTCCTACTTCAGCAGTTTCATATGAACACTTTATTAAGACCTTGCTTCCTAAACCCTAAACATATAACGCTGAAAGGAAACCAAGCTCTGATAATATATAAAGGACGAGAATATCTCGTCTGATGTGCAATAGTCATAAAATGACTTTAGCAAGTCTTGAAATTTTCCCATATATAATTTATTTAGTAATTCATTTGTTGTTGTTGTTTTTTTTTAATCTATTAGCTATGTATTTAATATTAAATAGTATACAGTTCTTTGTAATCCTGTCTCAGTCCGTAGGTGTTTTGTTTATGTAAATTCAGCTGTTCTCTCAGAGGTCCTTGTTTTTCTGTTTGGCGGGGACGTAGGGCAGTACAGTCTGAGTGCTCTTATCCGAAACCGTCTGTGTGCTGCTGTTCCTTAGCAGTTTTTTGGGGTTAAGACCTTTTCCTAGGTAAGTTTGAGAGCCATACCTGGCATCTTCACAGGAGAGGGCCCCGCAGACGCTGTTTCTCGACAGTTATAGACACCCGGCGGGTGTTCAGCGGGCGAACAGGCCAGAGGACTGGGCTCGCTGTCTGTGTCTGGGGTCCCACAGTCCCCTTTATCGTCCTCCTCGGCGCCACCGTCGTCCTCCTCGTCTTCATCGTCGTCGCAGCACAAAGCGTGGTAGAGGATCTTGTCGCTAAAGCGCACGCGTTCTCTGGTTTTCTGGCTGTGCGTGGAGCTGGATGCCTCCTCGCTGGAGGAGTCCGGGGTGATGATTAGGGGCCCGTTGGGGATGGGGAGGCCCCCGTTCATCTGTGAGTAGACGCTGGCGGTGGACGATGACGGCCTCCCCTGGCCCTCATCCGTCTCCTCTCTGTGTGCTTTCCGGTTGGAGGCCTCTAGGAAGTTGCAGAAGTCCCAGCCGTCGGAGAGCATGTCTTGGCTGAGGAAGTCCAGTCTGAAAGCCTCACCCAAGCCACGCTCGCTGCTCGACGTGCTGCTCGCCGTCGCCACCGTCCAGTCGTCGGGCTCCAGGTCAAAATCTGATGTGAGTTTGTCGATCTGACCCACCACCTGCATCAGAGAAAGAGAGAGAGAGAGTGATGCAATAATCAGTTTGCGTTCCTCAATCATCAAAGATGCATTAGCATCACCTTGCAGGTCAGTTTAATTTTACTTTGGTCAACTCAGGAGAAACCAAGCAGAGCGCTGCAATGATCCTTGGCTCATAATTCATTTTTATTAAACTGTTTGGACAAAAATGGAATTGAGTTTAGAACCTTTTGACTTGAAGGTTGTCCAACATGATAATCGAAGCGAGTGTCAATATATGAAATTAATTAACTACAATTATTTTTGCGATTCCCAGCGTGGGCTTTTATGACCCACTCAGCGATAAATTAAAAGTAAAAATATGTCCTAGATATATATATATATATATATATTGTGTGTGTGTGTGATGTGTGTGTGTTTATACATGCAATAAGAAATATACACAGTACACACACATATATTATGTAAACAAAAATATTTTTTTTGATGCGATTAATCGTTTGATAGCCCTACTTTTAAGTAATATTAAGTATGTAATTAAGTAAAATCTATGTAAAATTAACAGAGTATAAGTAAATTGAACTCGGCCAGTTAGAGTTGTTGAGTAACTTCTATTTACTCATCTATAGTTTACTCTGCAATACTCAAATACATTTTACTCAGTCTTTGTTTGTAAATTGTACCTAACAGTGTACGATAGCAAGCTAGCTTTGAAACCATAAGATTCCACCCTTCCTGCAAATCACTCTCCAAAGCCACGCCTCCTCAACACATACAGCAGAGCAGAGGATACAGCGTCCCACGCTGTCTATTAGCTCGCTCATTCCCCTGAAACTTAACAGTACAATGTGCATAATATTACAATAATAGCGCCTCAGACCCATGTCCTAACGCCTCCCCAGATGATATAGATATATTTAGACCACTTAGTGATTGCTTCGGATGTGACGAGACCAGTCATCAGCCACATACAAAATAAAACTGTTTTTGAAATAATCACCTGCCCCTACAATTAAGCGTGGTGTTCCTTGAATAAACAAGACTTTAAATACCACGACGCAGATAGCCTGTTTTACGCTGTGTAAACAACATTCTATAATATCATTAATGAGATAGCGCAACGACCAGAGACCTCAATATTTAGTACACAATACACAATGACCGTGGATAGTTTTCAAGTATGAATGGATCCTTTTGAGTAGAAAATGATTTCCAGATATTACAAAACAGCCAGTTACATCTCTCGTTCTCTCTCGCTCGCTCTCTCTCTCTCTCTCTCCTCATCTCTAGATATATTAATATATATTATATATAATACATATGTATATCCATTTATTATATTAATTTTCTTAACTGAGTGTCTACCCTGAATATTTTTCCTTAAAGAATTCACACTGCTGGACTCATTATTATTATTATTATTTTTTTTTTAAATAGCACAGGCAAACGTGTTAAAATTTGTGTTCCTTTTATGGCGCTATATAACATGCGGACCAATAAAGGACACGCAATATTTCTTTTTACGTTTATATCAGGACGCTAACATAAATGGTATTAAAACTGATATTAAAACTCAACACTATTTTGTTTAACAAAGCCTAAATAGATCACACAAATACAAGTGAGTTTATGACCAGTATGAAAAAAAATGGATATTAATTTGGAAATGTTCTAAAGATTATAATATTATGATTTGTGTTTTTAAATATTAACTTTAAGTGAATATTAGATGATGGTAAATATAAAATTGTTATATAAACACAGGGTAAATGAGGATGCACAATACATATCCAATAACGGCTGATTATAAATCAGATATGGGACAAAAAAATTAAAACTCTATAACATCGACCCTTAAGCTATAGGGTGCTGATATGCATGCTAAACTTGAGTTTTTAAAGAACAATAAATGTGCCAACTACCCAAATACACTGTACATGCCTTTCCCAGCATGAGACCAATGTTGTTTTTCCAGCCTTTAGTCTGGTTAAGATCTGAATAAAGGCATTTGTGTGGCCTTGAGAAAAACTCACCTTTATTTCTAAAGCACTTTATACAACACAGACGGTTTCA
Source organism: Sinocyclocheilus anophthalmus (assembly GCA_018155175.1). Taxonomy (NCBI): domain Eukaryota; kingdom Metazoa; phylum Chordata; class Actinopteri; order Cypriniformes; family Cyprinidae; genus Sinocyclocheilus; species Sinocyclocheilus anophthalmus. The sequence continues at coordinate 80,194 of JADLZN010010724.1, forward strand.
AAACAACTTCACAGTGGGGCAAAAATTCAATGATGCAAACAGAAGTCAATTCTGCTGTGCAGCAGCTTTAAAAAGACAACAGTAAACAGACACTATTCAATTGAAATCAGTTCATTGTTGATTCAAATAATAAGGAAGGAATAATAAGGAAATGAGGAGTAATTATCTAAATGTTCTTCAGACCTGCGTAACGTAGAGTCTTGGTTTAGGTGTGTTTTTCCTGTCACTTTGTGGCATAAACACAGAAGGATCAGATGAATATGCCCTGCTGGCATGAGGGATTTCAAATTTAATTCATTTATCCAGCACAATGACTCCAAAGGAGCAATTAGGAGCTCTAAATCCCTGATTACACCGCAGCCAAAGCCAGAGGAGGGCCTGTGTTTCCGTGATCCGCTCGCTGATTTAACAGATGACTTGCCTGAGACACTTTTTCTCATCTCTAGCTGTAATCACGGACTGAACGCGTGATGCTATATTTAAGCATGCGCTGCGAACACCGGTTGTTGAGTTTGCTCTGGCGCTTATTGGATACGGCTGCTTGACTTCATTCATTTAATGCATGCTATTTATCAGGTAGAATTCATTTGTTCTGACTTGACCTACTGTACCTTGCATTGTTTGAAGATGTTTTGCCACCCACATTAACAATCAGTGGCACTATATCGTCAAATGGCAAATATGATGTTCTGGATGAATGAAACCCCTCACAAAGCCTCTTTAGCAAGAGATGTCAAATGCATTAAAAAGCTAAATTAGCTCAGAAATAACAAAGGGCAACTGGGTTTTAATTGAGTGACAGGTTATTAATGATGCCAGCCAGTAGTTGACCTTCTCTGTCTGTCATTGTCCAATCAAATCACAGACCTACAAACCATGCAATTTAACGTATATAAAGACGTTTTTATAAAACCACAACTGTTTGCAACATTGATAATAATCAGAAATGTTTCAGCAAATCAGCATATTAGAATGATTTCTGAAGGATCGCGTGACACTGAAAACTAGGGGTGGGATGATAAATCGATTTGTTGTTCAATTCGGTGATTTTCTGAATGCATCGCGATTCTGAGCTTAATTTTTTTAACAGTAGATGGCGCTCTAGCAAGTTTTTAACCGCAGTTTAAAAGTTTAAGTTTTGAAACGCTTGTGTGTTCGGCTGAGTAATGCAAGTAGTTACATGTACGATCGATGCAGAATCGAACACTTTTGTAATTCGCTTCAACCTTTTCAAACTTTGTGAATGATTATTTTAGGTTCAAGTGGTGTGTGTAAGGAACTGGAAGCAAGCAGAGTATGTCTGTTTTTTAAAGCAAGCAGTGCCATCTGCTGTTAAAAATTAAGCTCAGAATCGATTCCAGAGAAAATCGCGATGCATTCAGAAAATCGCATAATTGAGCCACAAATAAATGTATTGTCCCACTCCTAATGAAGACTGGAGTAATGATGCTGGAAGTTCAGCTTTGATCACAGGAATGAATTAGACAGATATTTGCATTGTAATACAATTGTAATAATATTTCACACATTTTACTGTATTTTAAAAGTAACATCCGTCCCTACAAAATCAGAAAAAAAAAAAAATTATTTTCTTTATCCTTTTTTGTCTCCTTTGTTTTCCAGTATAAATATGCAAAGATTGTTTAATCTAGATATATTTACTTGAGAAGCAAAATGACTTAAGTCATTGATATTAAGTCTTGTTTTCTGATTTTTTGTTTTTGTTTTTTTTGTTTTTGCTTTAAAGGAGAAACAGTTTCTGGCAATGGGGCAAGAAAAATAGTCTTGTTTTTCCCTTTGAGTCAAGATATTTTTTCTTTTTACTCACTGGCAGATAGTTTTTTTGTTGCCTTTCTGTTTTCAAGCAATCGTTCTAGTCTGAAACACACACACACACACACCACACAACAACACACAATATTCGGTTGTCTGTTTGTATTTACTTCGTTGCGGGTTTGCTGATGAGATTCCATCCTACATGATGGCCATTACTTGGCTCTGTCCTTCGTACGGGGGCTCAGGAACGCCCCACCTATATGACAGCTTGTGGTAATCTTTTTTAATTTGCCTATTGTTGGTATAATGTGGTTGTAAAGCACGTAGTGTCTGCGGTGACCCAGCTCCGGCTCGTTTTAGGCTACAAAGACCTGCACATCGGATATGACTACATACTAACTCCCTCCAATTGGTATTGTATGTATGCTTGTATATATACGTACTTCTTCATCCAAAGTGTCTCTATCCCTCTACTTACCTGTCCCTATCGGTGTAGGGGTGTGACTATCTCGGCCCTACTGTCTTCGCTCCCCCGTATTTCCGCTCTCTCTCTAGGGAAATATGCAGGGGTCATCCACTGCTGAGCAGTGAACCGTTCGTACCCAGGCTAGAGAGCCTCATAACCCACACCTGAGGTTGCCTGAGGATGCGCCCAGCATGAATTCTGGCCGCACGCATGTAGAGAGCTTTGTGTTTACTAGATTCCCGTCCCGCAAAGCGGATTTAATTCAACTCAGTGGTGCCCGGATAGTGGCTCCTGCTCTCCCTGGCACCGTTAGACACCTTTCACAAACCCTGTCATCCAAGAGAGGAGCTATTTACTCAATATTAGGTCCTTTATGGACTCATTTGCCATTGTTTTAATTATTAATTGGAGCCTGCACACATCCTCACAGGACCAAGCGCACTGTTCCAGAAGACTTATTTTCCAATCCAATGAAGGTGAGTGTGTCATTTCAAGCCACTGGAGGCACTAACGCACCCTTAAAAGATAAAGAAGAACCTTTCCGGGGGGGGGGGGGGGGGGGGCTCTGCTTTAAAATAACCATTTTTTGTGTCTTAGTTTTAGAAGAACATGTTAAAAATCGCAGAAAACTTTTTTTCCACTTAAATGTGTTGTTCAATGGAAAGATATCCACGGATGGTTAAAGCGTCTAATTAAACCATCAGTGACAAACAGAAACCCCCACCAATCCCCCCTATGTCTTAAGTGTACATGCAAAGAATTGGGCCAACAAACATGCACCTGTACAAAAAAAAGAACAATAAATAAATAAACCCTGCAGTCACAAAAGCATTGTAGGTCCGCTGGGGGTTTTGAGCAAAGCCACATACTTGTCATGGGTAGATCAAATTATACATTCTCTTTTATTCCAAAATCATTAGGAATATAATAAAGATCTGTTCCAGAAATATTTTGGTTATCTACGACCGTAAATATATCGCAAAGTAATGTTGAATTATTAATATGCATGCTAAGAACTCATTTGAACAACTTTAAACCTGTACCCTCGTCTTTTCTCAATATTAGATTTTTCTTTTTTGCTCCTCCACTCTGATTCTTCCCGATCTTTCAATTATTTTGTATATCTCGACAAACTTGTCCCGATACTAACTTCATCCTAACAATACGCATACATCAATGGAAAGCTTATTATTATTTATATCATGACGTATAAATCTAAATTTTGGAAAAAAATGATCCACCAAGAAAACATATTATAAACTTCGAAATTATGATTTAAAGGGGATTTAAACGATCAGTAATTTTTTAGGTTTAGAGCAAGTCAAAATCTTTGCAAGATTCACACACAATTAGTGGTGGGAAGGATTTTCTCTCCATTTAATAGTGCTGGCAGCCCTCTCTATTTTCGATACTTTAACTTACACTTTCGTCTTTTTTAAAATTGACATTTTTACTTCCCTCATGACCTCCAAATTGCGACCAACATGTTTACATAGTGCAAAAGCGGACTAAGGCAGTTGCGGGTTACCCCCCTTACGTTATGCAACACAACATTTGCTCTGATTTTACTGTCTCAGCCATACATATCGTCAACATCATGACTTTAAGAATGAACTTTCATCGACTTGATTAAGATTAATAATTTTAATTATACACACAGCCCGCCCAGAAACTCAAAGCTTATTTATCACCTCTTAAACTTGAGAGCGTTGCTCTTCTCCTGGGGTCAACTATCCTGGTTGAAATACAGTATGCACCCTAGCCCAGTCTGCTCCTTGCAACGAAATAGAGGTTATACAAGATGCTCCAGCGCAATCTGCTTCTACCACTCCTGGTACATCCATTCAACGTGGCTCTAGAAACAAGGGACTGCCGTGTTAGAAGTCATTGAATGCATGCATTCAAGTGTTTTTTTAAACGTGTTTCAAATAGACCACCATAGTAGTATATATAGATCATAGCATGCATGCATATGAACACATTTCTCCGCGATATTAACTGGTGCAAAACTCAAAAATAACACTTAATTTCAACATGTAGTCACCTTATACAGTCTGAAGCAAAGCATGCTCAATAGAATCACCTCATTTCATTTAGTTAATGTCACTGCTGGGTTTTACAGTGCATTGATTGAACCAGTGTTGCTGTGTCGGGCAACATCTATCTACAATTAACTGCGGCAGGAGAAAGTATTTTAACGTTGCAAAAATTACACACTTCACCTTCCCACCTTCCCCCTCGGAGCCCAACACAGACTGCTAACAGAAACAGAAAACGGCTAATTTCGCTGATAATGTCTGTTGTGCTGCGCAATCATCAGCCGCCGCCTCCGTTCCCATGGCTTGCTCTGGAGCAGGCGTTCCTCGGGGCAAACAAAATCATTCAAATGAGCTCGTTTAGACGATGCCCTCACCTCACAATGGCTCCTGAAGCAATTTAACTAGATAGCAGCATGAGATTAAAGGGTCTGCACAACCTTTCTAGGTCACAGATGGGCTCGACGCAGCTACAATGAACAGTAATCCCTGCATCTTTTCTCCGAGATGCCGAGAGAGTGAGTGGGCTATGGAGTAAGTTATTGGGTAAACAGATTGCCTAAGTGTAAAGGATGAATGAACACATCAGGAAGAAGTCATTAGCGTTGGGACACATTACGTTTTAACTTGAAGGAGCACAATGAGAACCTGCAATAGTAATTACAGTCTATAGGGTAAAAATCACATCCTTTTGTCGGCCTCGGCCCTCATAATGGCAGAGATTGCAGCTGGATTATTCAACTCGGAAAAGATTTGTCTTCCCACTCCGGTGCTTTCAGCTGACGCTCGTCTCACTGGAGCTAAATTATACACCAGCAGCAGCTCGAGGAAAACAGCACATTGTGGCCAACACGTGGAGGGCGAGAGAGACACAAAGCCTGCATTGTGGAACAATTATATCTGGTAGCACGACACCAAACTGGCCTACTTTTCTGAAAAAAAGTGTGAAATAAAAAAATAATAATAAATACGTTACAGTTTAGATACAATATGGCCAGTTACATTGTGCATAAGTGGTCATTTTTCACTAACTCTTTCATTAGACCAGTAGGTGGCGACAAGTGACTCTCTGAATCATTCATTCAAATGATTTGTTCAGATTAAAACACTGGAACGCAACATGTGACTGTCTTTCAAGTGTTCTTTTTTTAATAACACTTAAGTCCGCTGGAATAAAAACTCAAGATGTTGTTTGAATGAGATTATACTGTAATATACTGATGTGTAAGAAAAAAAAAAGAATCAAGTAATGGCACAGTAGTCATGAATGGTTTGTCACAACCAGATCACGTAAAAATAAATAAATAAACAAATTAATTAATGATGTTTTTCTGTGTTTTATAAACTGTGTGAATTTACTGCTAAATTGCAGCATATATTGAGATGAGTTTAACTTTTAGATATGCATCATCCAATATATATTAATTCACCCCCTATGAGGGGTTATGAAATGTTGCAGATTTTGGTTTAATGGAGTCCCCAAATAGGTTGAACTGCAGCAAGTCCAAAAACACTTTCATTTCTTATACAATGCATTTATTTTTTTACCTTCTTTGCTCAACGCCAGCCCAAAACCGATTCTGCTCACGACATTTTTAACAACCCGGCCTTCCTTTGCGTGACGCTAATCTGCGGTGATTGGTCTCATTTCAACTTTATCATGCCTGTAACGCCTGATAAAGCAGCTGTTTGTGAGCACAGTGCTGCTTTGTTTTTTCACAAACCGCTCAAAGCGCTCCTAGTGGCAAAGAATTTGCATTTTCATTCAGACCAACGTGAAAAGACCAACAAGTGGGCAGGCAATATGCTAATGTCAACATGAAACGGCTTGGGATTCGCTTTAAAAACGACTCGTTTCTATTATTCAGAGTCGACTCTTTCTTTTGAGGGGCTATAACTTTATACACGGTGCACTTTCCGATTTAAAACTTTGCAGAATGTTTTCATTCACTTACAGCTGTTACACACTGCATGAAAGGTAACTTTCAAAAATCCATAATAGGGGCACTTAAGAGTAAGTAATTAATAATAAAATGAATAGAAGTTAGTATCAGACAAATTTGGCAACATTTTTTATTGTTTATTTTTATATATTTTTTTCTTTAAATTAAATATTAAATATACCCTTTTAATTGCTTTAATTAATTTCATTCATGGTATAAATGAATATTAATACATTATTAATTAATGAATTAGTTAATAAATAAGGACTGACCTTATCTCAAAATCGTTCACATATTTTTCACAGCTGTTCACAGAACTTGATGCAAATGTTGATGTTTAGATAAAAAACATTAATAAAAGCATTACCATTTAATAGACTGTTGAGATGAGATTTAGTGACCACTATTGTCAGAAAGGAAAAAAAAGTAGAATATTCTTATATATCAACCCGACTGTGATCATCTGCTGATATTCAGAAAAACAGTAATCTTGCTTCTGTGATACTGTCTAAATATCTTGTGTAGAAATAACAGCTTCAGTATAACATGTAGAGTATACTGAGTGTAGCATTTAGGTATTTCAATGATTGGAATGTTATTTCTATTTCTATCCGCAGTGATTTGAGCGGTAATTGCGGTCGGTGCGTGTGAAGAAGTGCGGAGCAGGTAGCGGCGGCAGAACGGAGAGAGGTTAGCAGTCCTGAGAGTGACAGCTGACTCCTCTGCCAAAGCCTCCTGCAAAATGTCATCTGTGGCGCTGATCCGTGAATAACACGCACTGCAAAGGTGATGCAAAGGCAACTCCGTGTGGAGTACAGACAGAAAAACACGTGCTGCTGCTGCTGCTTCATGTGTTTCAGCTGAACCCTGTCCTGCATCGAGGTCACTTACATTTATGTCGAACATTTTCACTGCGTTAGAATCCCATGCGCAATTTAACTGATCCCTTGCTGATTTCATACATATACTGTACATATATAAAATGCAAATTAAATGATAAATAATAAATATGTACACTACTGGTCAAAAGTTTGGAATACTTAGGATTTTTTAATGTTTCTGAAAGAGGTCTCTCATGCTCAGCAAGGCTGCATTTATTTGATCAGAAATACAGAAAATACAGTAATATTGTGAAATATGTTTTACAATTTAAAATATATGTTTTCTATGTGAATATATAGTAAACTGTAATGTATTTCTGTGATGTGCAGCTGTATTTTCAGCATCATTACTCCATCTCCAGTCCAGATTACTCCAGAAATCAGTATAATATGCTGCTCTGCTGCTCAAGAAACATTTCTGATTATTATCAATGTTGAAAACAGCTGTGCTGCACAATATGTTTTTCTGAACATTCTATCATCAAAGGATCCTGAAAAATGTATCATGCTTTCCACGAAAATCGTAAGTTTAATGATGCAGCATTCACCTCCACAATAACACTGCTGTCCTATTACAACTTCTGCTGACTCTTAATTCCTGTGCAGTGATGATTGTGGGCATTTATAAAGCTCTTCAATAAAAAGACTGAACAAGATGAGTGTTGTTTTCATGCTGTCTCTGTCTCAAACAACCAGCGCAATCAGGCTACTTTATATAACAGCATACAGACCAAAAAGGAATAATTTCCATCAACTCCAAATAGCTATTGGAATCAAGTTTGTCAGGGAAACTTTTCAGGCCTCTGAATGATCCATTATATAATATTTAGCCTCTGGCGTGAATTTCCCCAAGAATCTGATTGAAATGTGAGCAGTAGGGTAACAGAGAGCTATTAAAACCGCCTCTCCGTAGTTAGAGGCCGAATGTGATGATTAGGAACTGCAAACAATTACTGCAACAGCGTCACATGCTGATTTCAAAGTGAACTGTTGGTAAATATCTCCTTAATGTATTTCGCTCATGTGGCGTTTGAGATTTTCAGGAAGACAGGAATCTATTCATCGTCCTCTCTGTTTAGTGCACTAGTTTGGACGGCACGCGGGATTTCATCCTGCTCCATACTTTCTATTTCGTTCTGGAGTCATCGTCCTCTTTATCATTGGGAAATTTGCTTAAGAAAAAAATTATAATTACAGAAAAAGCTTCAGATATTCAGTTGAGCTGATACTGTGAATTAATATGCAAGGTGATGTCATAGAAGGAGAAAGGCAGAGTCAAAGAAGAAATAATCAGAGCTGTCCTGCTGTCACTTTCACAGGTTATCTGGAGTCTTGTGTGCGCAGACGTTTGACTGGAGGCAGAAACTATAGTTCTCGTTGCATGGGCTGAAAATAAATTTATCAAAAAATGTTGTACAGTACCACAATGTTTTGGCACGGGGGAAAAATAACAATAAAATGCAATTATTATATAAAAATGGATTTATCTGAATAGTATAATGATTAATAATATGATTATTGTCACTACTATGTATGTGTTATTAGAGTACGGTATTATACATGTGTTACAAGCAGTAAAATCTAGAGATAAAACATCTACTATGAAGATTGTAACAAATATCTTTCTGTCGCTGAATACTGACAGACATTCATAATGAAATCATGCATTTTTAACAGTGTAATAATGTTATGCATGTGTTATAAATGTATTATAATGTGTAACATTGCTTGAATACTGATAAAACATCTGCTATTAACATATTATGTAAACATAACTCTCTTTCTGTTCCTGAGCATTGCCAGTATTTTTAAATATCTTATAAAATAAATTTGTCAAAACTGTTGACAGATGAACTCTTTCCCCACCAGCATTGTTTTTTAATTTCCAGCCACTGCCAGCGTTTTTTTGATCATTTTCACGGCCCCCAGAATATTTTGTGGTATGTATGAATATCTGAACATGCAAATATGTCTCTGAGCCTCTGTTTTTATACCAACCAACCAACAAACAAAACAAAATGTATCTCTGGATGTTGCAACTAAATGTTATTTTAGCTTCACACATTTTTTTAGCACTTCAATGTGGGCAAGTTGAAAAAAAAATGGAACAAAGAGCGTTTTTGTCAAAGACTATAACTGTATCGGATACAGAACGATGATCAAAACACAGCTGGAGTCGATCGCTTCCATCAACACACCCAAAGCTTCACGGTCCTAAACCACTTCCAGCATCGACATTCCATTCTCTAACATTGAGCTGTTTTGATTTATATGCCATTTAATGTTTGATGATCACGTTATTTTATATAAGCACATGCTTTCACACAAGATTGCTTGTTTCTGCTCCTTTGCCAAGTTCTGATCCAGAGATACAGTACTCGTTCAGAAGATGTGTAATAGCGCCTTCTACCGTATAAAACAGTGGAAACACGGAAAATTCTGTCAGTGGTGGAGAAAGAGTTAATAGTTCATAAATGTTAAAAACATATGATAAAAACTAGGGATGCACTGAATTTTCGGCTGTCGAAAATTATTGTCCGAAAGAGAAAAACGATCGAAAATGTGATCCGAAAATATATGGCGCGGCGCACCGTTTCACTCTCCCTCTAGCCGTCGTCACTGCGCTCAATATTCCGCACTGTGAATGTGAGTTCTGCTCATGTACGACTCATGTTCACCAGAAAAGCAAAGTCTGGAAACGCTCTGACAGGAAATTTCTATGTAGTATTAGAGGTTGACCGATTAATCGGCCAGCCGATTTTTTTTTTTTTTTTAATTAATCGCATCTGCCAATTGTGCTGCAAATTAGGCAGACTTATTTATTTTTGTTATCACTATGGCCATTTGACTTATAGCAGTGTCCAGTGTTTTCCATACATTGAGTTATTTGTGGCGACTCGTCACAATATCAAAACTGACCGCCACAAATAGATTTAAATTCAGTTGCAGCGCGGGTGTTTTTATGTGAATGCATCTTTGAAAAGAACCGACCGTCTTCAGAAAAGCTTCAATGTCATTTTCCTTTCGTCTTTCCTGTAATGCCTGAAAAAGTAGCATCTGTGAGCACAGCGCTTATTTGATTACAGCCGTTACCGGGGAACCCACAGTATCTGCCGTTCTAACAGCTCCTCCTGCTGGCAGATAATACATTTGCATTTGCAGGTCTCTGGGAAACACTGGTGTCTGTCAACAAACATAAACAAAAAGCTTCCTTCAGAACGGTTTTGAGAAAGTGCTGAAGTTTTGAGCCAGTTATTCTTACGATCATAGGCACTACACTATTACTATCTTGTTCCCTGCAATAATTATTTACTCAAATTCTCTTTTATGAGAAGAAGGGGAAAAAAAGAAAATCGGGCAAACATATCGGCCAAAAAAAAAAAAAAAATCGGCTCATATATCTGCGCCAGGCGTGTCGCTGCCCCTTCTCGATCTGCGTACAAACTATTCGACAGCACCCAAACATTCTTTCTAAGAACGAAGCCCATCCCTGCGGGGTCGGGGTTCTGCATTAGAGCTTCGGGGGGTGATTCCGACCGTGCGAGCGTTACGCTCACGTCATAACGTCTCTGTTCCTTGTTGTGCAAGTAGCGCTAACTGGGGCTGTGTATGGCACACATGGGCCCCCTACTGGACCTCCCATTGATGCCGACCCCTCTCGTTCATACTGAATAATTATTACAAAGCATTTTCGGTTTCCGGCCAAGTGCATCCAGAATTTTCATTTCGTTGTATCCCTAATGAAAACATTAATAAGAGAATAATCATTTAGTGGCCAAGAGAAAAAGTATAAGTTTCTTACAAACCCAGGAAATTAAATCAAATGTACCATTTGTTTACAGTTACAGTTTGCTTTTGTATATGTTGTTTACTTGCTATTACGTGCATCAAACCTGTATGCCTTTACTCTTGAAAGATGTGTAGTGTCACCCAATCAGATTGGAATGGAACTGGGGATTTCAGCCAGAGCTTGTCTGCGTCTACAGGAGTAAGATATCAGTGATACCGTGCATGAAAAGAAAATGAATCCTGTGTCAGTAAGATTTTTATTTTGTTGCATGTTTCTTTGTGAGACAGACCTCCGAGCTCTAACGAATGATCTGGGTCACGCAGACCTGATTGGTTAGATGTGTCACTCATCCCATGCCGGGGGGTGTGAAGTGTGGCTTTGAAGTGCCCCCCGACCGTTAGCGGCTAATTATCCCGTCATACATGGGAGCACGGGCTCCGGCGTTCATTAAGCACACAACACCCTCCTTTATATCTAGACTCCGAAATAACACTTCAAGCAGACCTTAGCACATGCTGCACATTCACAAACGCCATGAGTGGGGCGATGAGGCTCTCAACAGCTGGATAATCAGAAGCAGCACAGAAGCACAGCTGTATAATGGGTGTCAGTCAATGGCGGCGAGTCCTGTGATCCCCTGCATACATTCCTCTGCTCCTAATTGCAACAGAATTGTCAAAACCGGTCATTATTTTTTCTCTCTTCTTCCAGAAGCTCAGAATTATGTGGGCCACGGCTATAGATATGCTAAGGCTATCTTTAGATATAGGCTTGGCTAACTTGGGATGTGGGTTTGCCGGCTATTAATGGCTCTGTGAGCGGTGCTGTGATACTGACTGGGCCGCTCTCCGGAGCTCTTTTACGTAACTCGCTGACTGCATTACCTGAGGCATACGGCCAGTCGGAAATCAGAACCAGATATCAGCACATATTCATCACCATTTCAAATAGGGTTAATTTAGTTTAATTGATGTAATTTTTGCCGTGTTATTACCAGGTGGCTTGCACAGGTTCTTTAGGCTATATATGAATTATTCATTTCAAACAAGTCACACATGAATTGCTGAACATAAGAATCACTTACATCAATGTCCCGGAGTACTGCCAGTCATTTGAAATGAAATAATCACACTTTTGCATTTCTGACAGAATCATATTATGAATGTGTTATAAATGTGTTATAAATGTACTGTAAGCCATAAAGTGCTTATATAACGATAAAACATCTATGAATATTACAGCATGTAACAACTTTTTCTGTCCCCATATACTGCCAGCCACTCAAAATAAAATAATTAGGTTCTTTCGCTTTTTCCACTGTATTTTATCACGTGTGTTATAAATGTGGGTTACACTTTATTTTAAAGTGCCCCTATTATGCCATTTTTAAGGTTGCTAATATTGTTTCATGAGTCTCCTAAAACAGGTTTACATACATGCAAGGTAAAAAAAAACATGTTAGTTTTCTCAAAAAAAATAGATTTAATTTTACCTAATTTCCAATTCGTAAACGACTCGTGCGAAGCAGATCAGTCTCTCTAAACCACTCCTTTCCGTGAGCCCTCACTGCTGTGATTGGTCAGATGGCGCAATCCTTTGTGATTGGCTCTGGATTGGCCTACTGCGTACAGCGCGTGTCGGAAAGGAAACACCCATTGCCATGACAGAACGACAGCCCTGGAGACTTGTCAATGCATAGAAAAGATGGTATCGATTGTACCTTACCAATTCGAGCCGGAGTCTGATGATGAAACAATTGAACTTGCTGATCGACAAGAGACTGATTCGGTAGGACACAGCGTCTTCTCGACATGATGTTAACCACACGAACAAACTACAGTGTTTGAGGGCGGGACAAGTGGTGGTAAGAACCTGTGGCCAGACATTATGCAGATGTGTGACTCGTGTTTATGTAGAGCCGTAACAGTAAGATTCAAATTCCTGCGGCTCGTTTAGGCGATTGCGAGCCGATTCTTTTTTTTTTGATAGACAATAACTTTATTTATCGTGCACTGTTATACGCTTCACAAACTACATGAGGCTACATGACACACTGCATGAAATGTAATATTTGAAAAGGCATAATAGGGGCACTTTAAATGAGACATATTATGCCCCTTTTTACAATATGTAATATAAGTCTCTGGTCTCCTCAGAATGTGTCTGTGAAGTTTCAGCTCAAAATACCCCAAATACCATTTATTATATCATTTTGAAAATTCCTATATTGAGTGGAAGCAGAAACACACTGTTAATCGGGCCTGGCTCTTTAAATGCAAATGAGCTGCTGCTCCCAGCCCCCTTTTCCAGAATAGAGCTGCACACCTGCTAAAAACATCTGTTTTGGTTGATTATCATGTTTATCGCACTGAAATAATGCGGTTTAAACCACATATTAGTTTAAACTGCTGATATACAGTTTTCTGATTGCACACGCACAGAAAGCGGCTGTCGCAGCATGCGAGTACTAAACTAAGTTCTCATTCACACAAGTTTACCTTAAAACACACACGAGTTACAAAAACAGATGGTTATGTCTGTGAAGGTAAACAGCAGGGAAATAAATCACATGTTTATTTTAGATCTGTGGGGCAGCAGCAATATACAGTAAATAAATCCACTGCTCTCGTCTCCTCTGAGTCTGGGACTGTAAATAGTGTTCTGTGCTGGTCTGTGCAGCCAAAGATAGAACAGTTAGCGTGTTTTTCTCAAACTTTCGCCATGGCATTAGAGTTGGTACACCGTTGTCGCTTGCGAAATCAAATGACGGCGCCGTGGGTGGAAACTTACAGATTAAGGGGCGGTAATATTATAATGAGATCCCTTTGTGACGTCACCAAGGGAGCGAAATCAGACAAGCTCTTTTTCTCAGACGCTTGCAGAAAAAGGCTTAACAAAACAAAGTTACTGGTTTAATCTTTTTCACGTTTCCTTAGTTGGTAGATGCACCAGGGATCTGATTATAGCACTTAAACCCTGGTACAATAACACACTAACACATTTTAATATTCAAATCATTAAAGGATGTTAGCTGGCATAAGTACCCCTGGTCTGTTATTTCTATTCCGCGGTACCCGTAGCCACCAGATCAGTCTGTTCCAGTCCAGTAGTGGATCAGCCCTAAAGAAGACTTCTACAGCCCAGAATGTTAGCGGAGATCAGGACAACTAGATGAGCTCCATAGACAGATCCCCAGTGAAGACCTTGTATCCTAGACGGCCATCGGGTCAAGACCACAGGAACCAGATGAGTACTCTGTCTGACTTTGCTGCAGCCTGGATTTGAACTTCTGGTTTCGTCTGGCCAGTGGAGAACTGACCCCCCGACTGAGCCTGGTTTTCCCAAGGTTTTTCTACAGTCTTGTTCTGCACATGGAGTTTGTTCATTGCCCGCTGTTTCGCCTTGGCTTGCTTATGCGGGGACACTTATTTTCCAGCTATATATCGTCGATTTGATTGCACAGACACTATCTAAACTGAACTGAGCTAGATGATGACATCACTGAATTCAATGATGAACTGCCTTTAACTGAAAATTAAGTGTTTACTATTGTCCTTTTGCATTATTGACACACTATTTTCCTATTTAATACTGTAAAGCTGCTTTGACACAATCTGTATTGTTAAAAGCGCTAAATCAATAAAGGTGACTTGACTTGACATGAGCACTGCCCATAATTCTACAATAAATAATCATGCACTTTTAGGGGGGTGAAAACACAGGGGGGGGGGGCCCCCAAAAAGGGGGTTATGTGAAACCAATGTGTTATAAAGCTATTTTTATTTGTAAAAAATGCTTACAGAATATAGAGATAAAATACATACCAGCATCTAACATACCTCTGTTTTAGTTCCTGAGTATTGTCTGTCACTCATAATGAATCATGCACTGCACTTCTGCAGCTTTGACATGATAAAGTAGTTATGTTATACATGTGTTCAAAATGTCTTAAGTAGTAAACTTACTGAAACCTCTACTATGAAGATTATGTAACATAACTCTGTTTCTCTCTCTATAAATGGTGCATTTAGGTGCGTAGGATGATATTCATGGTGCCCGAGTCACTGGTTGTGTGAATCTAGCAAAGTCTCTGAGAAGCATATGTAGACAGACTCTCAACGAGGACCTGAAACAAGATGTATAAAGCTGCTTTTCTGCAATAGACTAAATGTTTGCTCTTTCCTCTCCCCGATGCCTTGCTTTTTACAGAGAGAAACACAGCGTTCTATCACATCAGTTCTGATAGCATGTTCACCATTGTTAAATACTGTGACAATGTGCAGAACTACTCATTAATGAATCAGAAGGTATACAAAATTAACCAGCTCTGCCCACGAAAACAACCATCTTAGACGCATTCGCCTTCAATGATGACAACAGAGGCCTCGCCAAAGAAAGATTTAAACAAAGAAAGCTGCAGCGAACCCACAGCCTGACTCTAAAATCAGGGGTTTTCTTCCCTATAAGACATCTTAATGTACTGTCAGCATGTGTTGTGGTTTCTTCCCTCGCGTTGAACCTCAGGATTATATAATGGAGTCATTTCATCAGTGAAGTATGAGTTCACGGAACAGATTCTGAGCATGCACTCGATTGGTTGAAGCATTTGCTTATGGCAGTCTTTAGAAAAAGAGCAGCGCAATCTGAATTGCATTCGCATCACATAACTGATGTTCTCCGGATTTTCCGAACGATTTTCTAATACTTAAATTTGAATATTTTTCACATTGCGACTTCATGACGCAGTTTGCAATGTACTACATCCTCTGTAACTACCACTTTTCATAAACGACTTTTCTGATCTCTTTGATGAAACAGTTGGGAGTTTATTTAGACTACCTGATGGTGGCTTAAAGAGAGTAATTTGTACGTTATAATGGTGAAACCTACTGCCTACTCTCAGTGGCTGACAGTATAATTGGAAGTACGACAGGGAAGCGCATTCGAAAAGACATAATAGAAGCATATTAGTCACTAATTAAGTAACATGCATTTTTCTCTTCCCCTGACACATTCATCATCCTTTCAATCCCTTCATGTGTTACTCAGCACGTAAGTGTGTAGCTGTGTTTATACGTGCATGTGTGACAGAGAGAGAAATACACACAAAAGGGTGCATGGGTAGTAATTAACTCTCAGCAGATATAACCTGGATGACATACTGAAAATGGCCAACAAATTGCAAACTGTTATGCCAACTGAGCTATACAAAGTCTGATTTTCACACCACATTTCTGGAGGTAAAGCAATTAAAGGTGCTTTAAGCGGTTTCATTCATTTTGGCTAAACATCTGATGCTAAAATAGACCAAACACTGCCGACCCATCATCAAATACATAAATGGAAGGGAGTTTTCTCATTGGCTCAAAAAAAAAAGAGGTTGGCTCTAGACCAGCCTGATGTCAGTGTAAAAAAAAAACTTAAAATAAATCCTATTTTTTGTATGAAACATATTTGTAGATATATCACCTATTGTATCAATATCTGAAGCCTTTACCAAATTGATTGTATGATTTTGAGTGCAACTTTTCACGCTGAGGATAAATAAATAAATAGTAAAACATTTTCATTATATGACAAAATAAATGTTAGATGAAATAAAACATAAAATACAATTTCAGCTTGTTTCCAAGGCAACATTTGTCATTTTCATTTAGTTTAACTTGATGTACTAAAATAACAAAAACTATATAAAAACAAACATTAATGAAACTATACAGACATTTAAAATAATCAATAACTAAAAAAAAGACAAAATACACCAACATTACATTAACTAAATTTAACATGAACACAGAAAATCTAAAAATAAAATCTAATTCAAAAATACAAAAACAATGTAATAGTAACAAACAATGACAAAACAAACAAAAACAAAGACATTAAATCATACTAAATAATTCAATGATACTAAAACAACACTAGAGTGAAAACATTTTGGATATGATGATCAGGGAAACGCATCTGGTAAACAAGTACATTATTTAGCTTTGTAGCCTACTCAATGGAAAGATTTTTCAACAAAATAAGAAAAAAAAGGATATGTCTTTATCCTTTTAGTATAAATTATACGTTAATAACAGTGTGTCGTCGTCTTGAGCATTAATGAATGTTTGCACCTTTACACTAGCTATGCAGATCATACTAGAATCACGCTTTAGGAATGAAAAATAGGGCTGCCCTCGACTAAGGATTTTTCTGGTCGACTAGTAGTCGTTAATTTTAAGCATTAGTAGACTAATCGCACGTTTATTAATAAACATAATGAGTTGCCTAAATAGCATAATAAGCGCTCAAGCACAAGCATATAAGCTGCCACAGCACACCGGCAGAAGCTTATGTTATGATGTGTCTGTGAAAACAGTAAGAGACTGCATTAACATTTAATAATTCACTGATAAAATGGGCTTTCTTTGTTTCCGGTTACGAGATGTGAATCTGGCGACACTGACTCAGTCATATACGCAGAGTTGATGCAGCCTCCTGTGTCAGTTTTCTTGGATTACATAATCTGGAATAGTTGTTTTCATGAATGGTTAATTTTTGAAAGGAGAACATTTCTCTCTCCTATATCTCTATCTATCCTCTCTCCTTTCCGCCATTTCACTCTCTATATATATTTTTTTAATGTCTGTAAGGCAAAGATATACACAGAGACCGAGACGGCAGAAAGCGCAACCTGTTTGCTTTCATTATTTTACAAAAGCAAGTTTTGTTGTTATTGTGAGTGCACAAAAAAATAGAGAGTCTTTACAGATTTGAAACATGTATTACTCTAATCTGTATGACCAAAAATTATGGAGTATTTTAAGAGCAAGTGAGTGCACCGGCGCCTTCATCTGTCCTGCAGTGAGCGCTAATGTTCAGCTTCCACACAGACACATTTCTCTAGGTTAACATTAGATTGAGCGGCCATGTAAAGTTGCTACTACTTACATATTTCAGATGATAAGCCATATTTGTGGTGGATGATTGATAGGCAAGCGTTTGGATGTCCTGCCGGGTGTAATGTATTACTAGATCAGCCGTTAACGATCTGCGTGAATTTGCCAATGTGGAATTTTTATTTTTCTGCGACTAAGCGACTAAAAACATTTTGGTCAACCAAGCCTCTTCTGGTTGACTAACGATTAGTCGACTATTAGGGGGCAGCCCTAATTAAAACATGCAATAACTAATGAAATAATATTGCAGATCCAGGTGTGAATCTCAAGACACCCATCAAAACCACAGTAACCGATAACATGAGCATCAGCTTGTGATCATATTGCGATTGCTGTTTGTTTTTCAGCAGTGGATAGAAGAGAGAAACGATCAGTCTCTTCATTTTGTCTGCAGTGCTTGTCATTTTCTTAACAGGAGATGTTTGGATGCGTCCTGTTTTTTTCTGCAAGGCAGTATTTTCCCAGACTGTGGTTTGCCCTTCGTCACTCACAGGGCAAAATCAGGGCTTAAAATAGCACTGGGCTGGAGAATGTGAGGAAGACTCTCTAGTCTTATTCATAGACTCTCGTTCTGTCTGTGATACAGGTCAATGTTTCTCTGGCCCACACTGCATCTGTTTAAATAGCTTCCCCGTTCTCATTTCGCAAATCCCATATATCATTACCCAACAAATGTAACTCGCTCTACCATACTGAAGTGAAAATACCAGCATTCTGAATGAAGAATTTATCATATTTTTTTTCTGCTCTCGGAGCTACGTTTATACGGCATGAAGCATAGCAGCAGCAAATCTATTTCCATTTCTCCGTCTTTTTTGTTTTGGACTTTTTTAAGGCATCGTCAGAATTACCTTGACACAGCCAGGAATGGTTTACAATCAGCGATGCGGTGATTTGATGGAGGGCACGGCAGGACCTGCGGTGGAAGCAGGAGGGCATCCAGATGAGACTAAAACATTGACTCGATTGCCTGAACTGAGAAACATGAGTCACACTGTTCAGTTTGCTTAATCAAGAGAACAAAGCTTTTTGATTTTGTGTATTAGTATTCAGATAAATCACAGGGGGTGTAGCCATTTAAAATCAGCTGGGTTGTGGAACAATGTTCACAGTTTATGTTATGAATTTTTAAGCATGTTTGAAAGGATGTTAAATGACTTGAGGAGGCAGTTTAAAGGATTCTTCACCTTCAGCATTGATATTGATGTTTTTTTTGTCACTGGTTATTAAAATCATATGCATATTTTGCTATGGGGTGAATTTAAAAAAAAACATTGCAATATTGTTACGTTGGGTTTTCAATGCTGCAACACTTAAAAATGAAAGTGTTTTTAAGTGTTATATACACACACAAACTATTTAATTTGTGTGTATATCTATATATATATAGATATAGATATTATATATATACACAACAAATAATAGTTTATTTATTATTATTATATATTATTTTCGTCTATATTTTATACATTAAATTAAAGTAATGGTAAAAGCTGTTGTAAAAAAAATAAATAAAAACAAAATAACTGGATTCAAAACAATAAACATGTTACTGCCTAAATATAATAACATACAGTGGGTACGGAAAGTATTCAGACCCCCTTAAATTTTTCACTCTTTTTTACATTGCAGCCATTTGCTAAAATCATTTAAGTTAATTTTTTTCCCTCATTAACGTACACACAGTACCCATAGTGACAGAAAAACACAGAATTGTGGACATTTTTGCAGATTTATTAAAAAGAAAAAACTGAAATATCACATGGTCCTAAGTATTCAGAACCTTTGCTGTGACACTCATATATTTAAACTCAGGTGCTGTCCATTTCTTCTGAACATCCTTGAGATGGTTCTACACCTTCATTTGAGTCCAGATGTGTTTGATTATACTGATTGGAATTGATTAGGAAAGCCACACACCTGTCTATATAAGACCTTACAGCTCACAGTGCATGTCAGAGCAAATGAGAATCATGATGTCAAAGGAACTGCCTGAAGAGCTCAAAAACAGAATTGTGGCAAGGCACAGATCTGGCCAAGGTTACAAAAAAAATTCTGCTGCACGTAAGGTTCCTAAGAGCACAGTGGCCTCCATAATCTTAAATGGAAGACGTTTGGGACGACCAGAACCTTCCTAGAGCTGGCCGTCCGGCCAAACTGAGCTATCGGGTGAGAAGAGCCTTGGTGAGAGAGGTAAAAAAGAACCCAAAGATCACTGTGGCTGAGCTCCAGAGATGAAGTCGGGAGATGGGAGAAAGTTGTTGAAAGTCAACCATCACTGCAGCCCTCAACCAGTCGGGGCTTTATGGCAGAGTGGCCGACGGAAGCCTCTCCTCAGTGCAAGAAACATGGAGTTTGCTAAAAAACACCTGAAAGACTCTAAGATGGTGAGAAATAAGATTCTCTGGCCTGATGAGACCAAGATAGAAACTTTTGGCCTTAATTCTAAGCGGTATGTGTGGAGAAAAACAGGCACTGCTCTTCACCTGTCCAATACAGTCCCAACAGTGAGCATGGTGGTGGCAGCATCATGCTGTAGGGGTGTTTTTCAGCTGCAGGGACAGGATGACTGGTTGCAAACGAGGGAAAGATGATGCGGCCAAGTACAGGGATATCCTGAAAAAAACCTTCTCCAGAGTGCTCAGGAACTCAGACTGGGCCGAAGGATTACCTTCCAACAAGACAATAACCCTAAGCACACACCTAAAATAACGAAGGAGTTGCTTCACAAAAACTCTGTGACTGTTCTTGAATGGCCCAGCCAGAGCTCTGACTTAAACCCAATTGAGCATCTCTGGAGAGACCTAAAAATGGCTGTCCACCAACATTTACCATCCAACCTGACAGAAATGGAGAGGATCTGCAAGGAGCAATGGCAGAAGATCCCCAAATCCAGGAGTGAAAAACTTGTTGCATCTTTCCCAAAAAAAAACTCATGGCTGTATTAGATCAAAAGGTTGCTTCTACTATATACTGAGCAAAGGGTTTGAATACTTAGGACCGTGTGATATTTCAGGTTTTCTTTTTTAAGAAATCTGCAAAAATGTCAACACTTCTGTGTTTATGTCAATATGGGGTGCTGTGTGTACATTAATGAGGAAAAAAAATGAACTTAAATGATTTTAGCAAATGGCTGCAATATAACAAAGAGTGAAAAATGTAAGGGGGTCTGAATACTTTCCGTACCCACTGTAAATATAAATGTATGTTTATACTCTATTATGAAAAAAAATGTTCCATGTTCCTGCCAAAACTATTGTGAGCTGCTGCTATTTGTAGTTTCAAGCCATATTTACTGAAAACACATGTATTATTTAATTGCTTTTATTAACTGTTGCAATTTGCAACAGTGCTTCTCTGGAGGTTAAGCAATACGGATTTAACAGCCTCAAAGTTATTTATTTCTTTGAAGAAGAAATTAACCAAAAATAAGACTCTGAATTGTGCACAACAAAGCGTTGCATCTGAAAGTCTTCGGTCAGAAGATACAGCTGGTGAAGACGACATACTCGTACTTGACAATCTACATCAATCTATAAGATGGACCTCATGAAGAGTGACTAAAGTCTTACACAAACACGAACATAAATATTCTCTCTTCTCCTTCAATCATCCTCTTCCTTTAAGTTTCTGCCTTTCGATCCATTCCTACCTGACACCTCTATCAGATGCATTCGTTTGCCGAATCGATGCTCGTGCTGTAATCTGAATGGAGGAGCAGAAGCAAAGGTGAGTCTATTTGCAAACACAATGACAACAGTATATCCAGCAGACCCCTGAGGAACATCTGCCTGCTTAACCTCCTAAAACACACTCAGTCTACAAGCAGTGTCTATTCAGCGCCTACAAACAACAGCTGCTGACAGGTTATTAGCATCGCAGGATTTATTCAGTCATTAACCGTCAGGAGTTTCAGAGTTGATGGTTCATTTTCAACATGGTTTGGAACATAAGAATCTCACTGGCAGGTTTTCAACTGGGCTCAGATCCACTAAAGCAAGCGGACTAGTTTGGCTTGTGTGCAATTTGTGATTTATTTTTATCCTTCAGTATGACTGTAACAACTTTTGGGTCAGTGTCACCAGAAACAATTTTTATTAGACTAATTTAGTAGCGTCAAAAAACTAGGAATATTTGCTAATATTTATTCAAAGGAATGAATCATCTGTAAAACATCACATTTGATTTTAATCATCTTACTGATGAACCCCATTCAGCAAAAATTTTTTTTTGGACCAAAATATATTAAATATATGTCGTAAACAATGAGGTTATGAACTGAAAAATATTTTTTAAATAGAAAATCAATAAAATACACATCCACTTTTACAGTAGTCTACTAAATGCAAATGTGGATGGAATACTACTGGACACCAAAACTAGATTCATAATGATTCATTAATGCTTTTTCTTTCAAAGATATTTTTTTGCAATGTGTTATATGTTCATGTTATAGACAACAAATATAATAGATGGAAAAAATATGGAGGGTAAAATAAATTTTAAACGCTTTTAAAATATATATTTCTGTTTAAATACAATAAATAATAATGGCCAAAATATGTATTGCTAGGACATAATGTATTAGGGATGTACCAAGCCGATTCAAGGCTGGGGTCGGGACGATCAGCAATGTTTTATCTGATCGGTATCGGCTATCTGAGCACGACATCTTATTTTTACGTCAGCTGTCAACCAGTGTCACGCAGTAAGAGGGGGGTTTATGGCGCCTTAAGGGGGTGCCAACGGCTATTAAAGTAAAGGAACTGGCCTCAACAATGTGGTGGTAATGCGCAGAAAAACAGTGAGTTGTTCTAGGCTTCCACGTTTGAGCCTTCGTGTAGGTATGTGATGCACCATTTGAAGATCACTATTCTTTTCATCGGTATTTATATGCCTTCAGACTATTGAGATGGGCATTGTCCTTAGTGTGCGTAGGTTGCCATTTTTTATTCAGGCCTGACTGACAGACTGGCATTCTGACAGCGCAAGTGTCATGCTTTCTAAACTTATCCCCACTTTATGTTGCAATTATTCTGCTTATGGAGTATTAAATAAACGTAGATCAGTAGTACGGCTTGCATAATTGTGACTCAGTTGTTTACATTGTCTAATATTGTAACAATGTTACATCTGCAATGTCTGTATCTAGTGTGTGATATATAGCACGAATGTATATAGTCCTGATCGGGGACATCGGTAATATTTATCTGCAAAAGATCTTTTTAGCAATTTTTTTTGTATATTTGCAATATATGTAAAAAATAGGGCCGTCAGTTTAACATGTTAAATTAATTAATTATGAAAAAATTAATTGCAAGGTAAAATATTTTAACACAGTTAACGCACTGGCCCCGCCCCCAGACCTGTACGTCATCTTATATTTCATACAGTTAACAAATATGATGCAGAGCAACAACTCCATAAACTAAGTTATGCACTAAAATTCAAGCTATTAGGGCAAATAATGCCCCTGTATGAGTTTTTGTCTCATATTTACATCATATGATATCACACAGTGAGAGCAGTATTACAGGAGTGCAGATTTTGTCCCGAATATCACAAGTTTAAATGTGTAACAACAACAGTAACAACAGAAAATCACTCTGACTCCAGTAGGCCTCAGTGTGACAGAACAAAAACCGCAGCAATTATATCAGCTTCATTAATTATTAGACCTGTCCACCTTTTTTCAGAAAGAGGTGTCAAGTCAGATCAAACGCAAATGGATGTTTCATTGGTTAGAAGTGGGCTCTTGGTTTAGAATGTGGGCTGGTTACAGATGGTGATAAACTAATAATGATTTACGGTTCACTGACAATCATTTTTACGGTCACCTGTCAGTCAAGCAGTAAGTTGCTAAGCTCCGCCCACTGGCGTGACTACTTCCATGGACAACACTTACATTTACACGAAACCTTTTTCAACTGAACACTTTCATGTGTTTTGGACAGTGATTTGGAGGCGTGAAAACGGGTTTAAAAGTGAAGGTTTTTGAAAACGATACCATTATCATCTCATTTGTGAAAATGATGACATCATGCACACATGTACTGTAGTACTTGTTTAGTGCATCGCCAACTACTGGCCTGGCATGAAAACATACAGCATTTTTTGTTGTTTTTCATGGATCTGTGAACGGGATCGTTTTGATAACATTGTTGTCTGTATGCGAAACTTTTCAAGAAATGGAAAAGGAAAAACTTTACATTTTAGGACATCGTTGTCATGTAAATATACCTAAAATATGCTTGTAATGTGGTAAATATTTACTGCATTTTATCAAGGTCTGAACTGGAAATAATTTTTTCTGACATTTTACAGAAAACAAACAAATAAATAACAAAAAATCATTAATTTATTATAAATACATTTAAAAACTTCAGTTACTGTGAATCAGATTCAAAACAAATATTCTCAAAGTCAACTGAGAAGAGCCTCATTTGAAAAAAAGATAGCATTGATATAAGTAAATAAAACAGTTCCTAACATTTGTATGAATGCTTTCGCGACACTACTGTTAACTTCTAACGCATCACACTGTTATTGATATAAACTGAACCAACACTGAATAGACTTATCTTAAGCTTAGAGCTGCTTTACAGAACATTCTGGCCTGTCTTCATAGTTGAGTTTCCAGAATTTATTGTTAGATTTAGCTGTTTCTCACTGTGAAGCTGCTTTGGCACATCTGCATTGTATAAAGCACTACAGAAATAAAGCTGACTTGACTATACAAACTACAATGACCTGAATGCATAAATACGTAATTAAACTAGCATTCATTAAAAAAGATTAAAACAGAGCAAATGTAGGTGTCCATACTGATGATATACGAGTTCATTTGGGAACGAGGGTTGACAGTGTTGAATTAGTCAATTAGTCAGTATTTTTGATTCGTTTCTCAGATGTGTATAGAGCACTCAAGCCATGATCAGAGCACATTTGCATTCAAACGTTCAGAGGTCCTCAGGCCAGGAGTGAAAGATTTGTTTCTTTCCTTCCCTCTCAGTGGGAAAGGTTGAGATTTGCTTCCACAACAACAAAGGAGCTCTAATATGAGATGAGTTCATGAAGCTCAGCAGCTGCCTCCTGCTTTCACAGTTAGTTATCACCACTGAAAATCTTCAATGGCGCCGGCATTCTGCCAAACATGCTTTCAGTGCCATTATTAGAGCGACTTCAGCTGAGAGATGTGAAATATGACACGTCCATATGATGGATCTGCATCTCACAATGCCTCACCTTACAATTCATGTACATTTAATAGTTATATTTGCAGAGTAATTATGTTAATTATCTGTATCGAATCAGTACAGAGAAAAATAAACTGCAAACAGATGTGACAACTGAATTTAACAACAGACGAAGATACAAATACGACACACACACCCACACCCACACACCACACACACACACACACACACACACTGAGTCTGTCAGACCCACTTTAAGAGTTCACCAGGAATACACTGTACGCACGTCACCATCTCAGTCGAAATGGAAGAAATAACACTAAATCCTGCTATAACAGCATTACTTCACCTAAACAAACTGCATTAGGGGAAAGATAGTAATGACTCCTCATTTAAACAGTGTTGGATATAAACTTGTTTGTGAATGAATCTGTCATGCCGAATATTCATGGTGTCACAATGATCTTTGAGAGTGTTTACTAAACTCTTTCCTATACATTAAATTGAATGGTGACATTTCATAAAATCTCTTATCATTTATATATACCACTGTAATTGTATAGTTTGGAACAATTCTATTCCACTGAAAGCATTTATTAGCAGAACGATGGATGGATGGATAGATAGATCAGTAATGGAGCTGTTTTGGCGTTCCTCTAGGTGAATGGTTGTGTGCGTCTGTGAACATGTACAGGACGAGGCTCTCTGGAGCTCCTGTATGATGCCGCTCCTCAGCGCTCTCAGAAACAGCTTTATGAATAATGAATAGCTGTGTGTCTGAGACCTCACACGCCGCGGCCGCGCTGGCAACTTCAGCCCCAGATGGAGAGAAACAAAGAGAAGAGAGGAGAGATCTATCCTTCTGGGAAAGGGATGGAGAGAAGGAGATAAGTACTAGCTGCTGATGAGTCAGTGGATGGGATGGGTCTGAGCCTGACAGACGAAAACCAGAGAGAGAGAGAGAGAGAAACAGAGGCCAGACAAGGACAGAAAAGCAGGGAGAAGGAGTGCAGGGAAGGGAACAGCAACGAGAGAGACATCAGGGAGTCGAAGAGAAAGAGACACCTGACAGAGGAAAAGACAGTGACATGGGCAAAAGAGATGATAAGGAAAGACAGTGTAGAGGAAATTAGACTCACTAATTAAAGGGGTAGTTTGCTCAAAAATAAAATGCTGTCATGAGAAAGGATAAATAAACATATGAGCAAACCAGTCCAGCAACTGCAACTGGATTGATTAGTGAACGAATCATTGGTTTTGTGTACTGAATCAGCAGATTCATTGAACAGATCAAGCTCAAAGAATGATTCATTATTCGCTGTTTCTCATTAGAATACATAATGAAACCGTAGAGACTGAGATCACAGCAATAGCAAACGACAATGATCCAGTCAATTCCCGATGGACAAAATCAAGTCCCTAATACATGTTTCTTGTTCATGAAGCCGTTTTACTGAGATGCACATCATAATAGGAAAGAAAACTCTATCACAACCTCCTTTACATGGCGACTTTAAGGTAAGTCACAGGGTAACTAATCGACATCACCATATATCCCTTGTTGATTAATCACAGTACATTAAGAAAATAGTTTTGATGATGACACATTATCTAATTAAATATGCACACATTTGCATACATTTCCAGAACAGAAATCCAAGCATTGGATAACTAAATAAACTGCCGTATGTAAAGCTCATTTTGAGAAAGCAACCTATAAAGAATTGAATTGAAAGCTACAATGAAAATAGATAAAGTACAGTAAAACAAACACTCAAACGTGCATTTTGAATGTTTTCTTTCCACTAGTCTGGAAGAAGACCTGTTATGAAAGCAAAATCTCAAAATTGATCAGTGCATGAAAAAACAATGGCTTATCCTTGTAGTGTCTTGCCTGAAATGCCAGACTGAATCTCTTTAATAATTCCAAACTATGGTTCTGTTTGTGTACAGAATACAGGAGTTGTTATTGAAACTGTTGAAGCATCTTTATCTGTTTATGCAATTTAAGCTGCAGCTTTCAAACAGATTACTTCTAAACAGTACGGCCGGAGAGAGAGACAGACCAGTGTCAAAATTTGCAAACAAGTCAGTATGTGTACATCTGATTTCCAGCACCGCAACTCTATTCAAAAGACAATGACATCACTGCATTAACAACTGGTTGTTCAGATCAGTAATGCACACACTATACAGATTTAATGTGCCTTGTAAAAGAGCTTTCTACTCTCGTTAACATCAGAGTAAACACTTAGAGCAGAAGTGCAGTGAAAGCTGTGTGCATGTAGCCAGTGTGATGCTGATTATGCCTTCATCACAATGGCATCATGCAGGAGATCTGAGATCATGACTAAAAGCCACACAGCACAACTGAGCTGTCAAATCAATCCACCGAAGATGCACGCACAATATGCATGCTCAATGCACTGTTGCTCATATAAAACATCCATGAATTTATAGCTTTCACACTAATGTGCATAATTCCATGCCAACAACATTTACAGACAACACTTCAAGCACTTCCGAGTCCTCACCAGGCAGCTGATAGCAAACCAGTGCCTTAACTCCTCTTTGCTGTCTAAGCTAATTTAATTGTGTTTGTGATTGAAGCTAAGTGAGGTATAGTGATGCTATTTTACAGTACATGCCTTTTGCAGAAAGTAAGAAGGATGAGCTCATGGCCGTTAATGGACACGCTCTGGGACGCCAATGGAAACATGATCAACACTTGACCAATCAACTCGATGTGAAATCAGAACTGGCCATAGTTACTTTATAGTATGTTGCTGGTTTTATTGCGAGTGATTCCTCAGTGCATGTTATTCTAAAGAAATTAAATGTCTTCACAGTTTTTAGTTTTTTTTAATCAAACTGTAATATCTTGTACGGTCTTCTGAAACATCAGGCAGCACAGGTGGGGAACATTGCTAACCATTAGCCAAATAGATACTCAGTCCTTGTGTTAGGCAGCTGTTGTAATGCTGCCTTTTTAAAATATTGCCAATAGTTAATGCATTAATTGAATGCAGGTTAACAACAATGCAATAAAGCTTACTGAAATAACAGTATTTCACATAATTTTTCCGTAGGTGCTACACATTTACCATGTACATATCATTAGTATGTACAGTAATGTGTCTTATTAGTTACCATATATGGATACTGCAAGGATGTGCCTGTTTGTACCCACTTGTCTGTAAGTACTACATATTTACCATGTATATACATTAGTAAGTACAGTAAAGTATCTAATTAGTTACCATGTACGGGCACTACTTGTAAGTACCCACACTTGTCTACATGTACAAAATAATTACCATGCATGTACGACTGTTAAGTACAGCTGTGTTTCTTATTTGTTACCATGTACATACACTTCAGGTAAATACGTTGTGTTACCACTCATTTGCCTGTAGGTACAATATATTGACCATGTATGTACCAGGGAAGTACACGTACTCTAAAATAAAGTGCTACCGATGTTATGTTATATATTATGTTAATGTTATGTTCATTTTCTTAACAGTACATTACATTAATGTTAAAGTATGTTATGTTATGTTAGTGCTACAAAGTTTTATGTTGTATATATTATGTTATGCGATATGTTTATGTTGTTATGTCCATGTTATGTCATGTTTCTTCTATGTTACATGTTGTGCTATGTTATTTTATGTTACATTATGTTACATGTTATGCTATTGTAATGTTATATTATGTAACATGTCAGCCTGGTCTCATTGTTTATACGTAGATATTAATATGTAACATTTACAAGCACATAATTTAAGTTGTTAATCACTGAGAATATTATCCAGATTATTTTCCCGATCCACTCCGTGAACTCGTGAAGAAACGCGCGCATCATTCAAACACACCCCACCAGAAACACGGCATGTCGCAATCTGTGACGAATGCAGACGAGAGTCAATGAGCGTTTGATTATCCTGCTGTAAAACCTGTCGATTGAAGCGGCAACATTTCAATTAGTAAAGAACGTATCAGTCAGTGCAGGCTTTGCTGTTTATGGTCACTGGATGGAGATGAAGATCGCCGAAGATTAGGCGTGGATATTGGTGTTCTCGCCGTCGTAGGATCGAAGATGGGATTACAGTCGCACACATAAAATGTTTCATTTGCTTATGTTGCGTTTGGTTGTATTTACAGTTATATGCCCCCAGTCACAGCATGTCGGAGAAAACGCTTTTTGTGCCAGGCAAACCAATAGTAAATCAATATTACATTTATAAGTAAGGTAAACGATCGCCAGAAATTGTAGTTATTTTAAGGGTTTAAAGTGAAGTCTTGCTAAACATTATTTAGGCCTATTCTTGGAAATGAGCTGGCAGCAGAAATCACACACAACAGAACAAAATGTTATCATTTCATATTAAGTAAATGAGTAAACAATTTAATAATGCAATTGAAAACAAGGTCATTCATATGACAACTAAACTAATAAAATTAATGCCGCAATTAAAATATTCATAAGGATTTATTTTTAGGTGTCGTCAATAAGTCAGTTTTGTACATTTAGATGCTGAAAGTACGTCAGTATTGTACGTTTTAGTGCCTGTAAAAACGTAAGTAAATGTACATTTCATAGAACCACATTTTACCTGAACATGTAATGCTATGGTACTGTTATGTTAAATCATGTTACGTTGTGCAATGACAATGTTATGTTACATAATGTTACATGTTGTGCAATGGCAATGTTATGTTACATCATGTTACATGTTGTGCAATGGTAATGTTATGTTACATCATGTTACATGTTGTGCAATGGTAATGTTATGTTACATCATGTTACATGTTGTGCAATGGTAATGTTATGTTACATCATGTTACATGTTGTGCAATGGCAATGTTATGTTACATAATGTTACATGTTGTGCAATGGCAATGTTATGTTACATAA
The DNA here is from genome assembly GCA_018155175.1 of Sinocyclocheilus anophthalmus. NCBI lineage: Eukaryota > Metazoa > Chordata > Actinopteri > Cypriniformes > Cyprinidae > Sinocyclocheilus > Sinocyclocheilus anophthalmus. The sequence goes on from JADLZN010010724.1 coordinate 110,147, forward strand.
TGTTACATGTTGTGCAATGGCAATGTTATGTTACATAATGTTACATGTTGTGCAATGGTAATGTTATGTTACATTATGTTACATGTTGTGCTGTGGTAATGTTATGTTACATCATGTTACATGTTGTGCAATGGTAATGTTATGTTACATCATGTTACATGTTGTGCAATGGTAATGTTATGTTACATCATGTTACATGTTGTGCAATGGCAATGTTATGTTACATAATGTTACATGTTGTGCAATGGCAATGTTATGTTACATAATGTTACATGTTGTGCAATGGCAATGTTATGTTACATAATGTTACATGTTGTGCAATGGCAATGTTATGTTACATAATGTTACATGTTGTGCAATGGCAATGTTATGTTACATAATGTTACATGTTGTGCAATGGCAATGTTATGTTACATAATGTTACATGTTGTGCAATGGCAATGTTATGTTACATAATGTTACATGTTGTGCAATGGCAATGTTATGTTACATAATGTTACATGTTGTGCAATGGTAATGTTATGTTACATCATGTTACATGTTGTGCAATGGCAATGTTATGTTACATAATGTTACATGTTGTGCAATGGTAATGTTATGTTACATTATGTTACATGTTGTGCTATGGTAATGCTATGTTACATTATGTTACATATTGTGCTATGGTAATGCTATGTTACATCATGTTACATGTTGTGGTATGCTAATACAATGTTACATTATGTTACATGTTATGATATGGTAATATGTTATATTACACTATGCTATGTCACAATATGTTATATGCTATGGTATGGTAATTATTTTAATATTTTAGGTTAATGTACTGTTATATTTATGGTATGGTAATGTTATGTTTATGTTACATTATTTTTATATTTTAGGTCAATGTACTGTTATAATGCTGTAATGTTACAGTAGCTTATGTTTATTTTATGTTCTGCTGCAGTATGGCATGTTACACGTTACGTGCTCATGTAAGATCACTAGGTTTTTTTTTCTCCAGAGAGTACTATCTGAGGAACAGGAGGCTTCAGTAAACATCTCATTTCACTGTTTGCTTTTAGTCTAATACCTCAAAACATTTGAGACATTAGATATCTCATTTGTGATTTTTTTTTTCTTAACTGTGAGCCCACAGATAAAAAACCCTCAGAAATACGTCACCTCACCGAAGTAAAATGGATTGCATTTGATGTATTAGGACTGTCAAATCACTGTCACTTTGTATGTTTATGCAGGGAAATATGAAAGCGTGTATATGTGAGTTCATCTGTTCTAAGTCGCCTGTTTCTGAATCAGTCTGTGAGCGTTTGTTTGTATGTTTATTTGTATGTATGTATGAGGGAGAATGCATGTTGGTCTTCTTTAAATAGCCCTGATTTTAATCTCCTGACAGTGCTTTCTTGACAGCTCCAGCCTGTTTACCTCTCCTGCCACCGTCTTTATTTAACTCTCTCTCTCTCTCTCACTTATTCTCTATTCCTCTCTTTCTGGTATTCTGACCATTGCTCTCTGGCCCCTAAAGCCGTTGTCTCTTCTGCTCTGCGTCTGCATGTAAAAAGCCCAGTGGATTTATAAGGTTTACTGCCAGCTCCCTCTCTCTCTCTCTCTCTCTCTCTCGCTCTCTCTCTCTCTCTCTCTCTCTCTCTTTCTCTCCGCATGCTTCCTGCTCACGCTCATCTTCCTCATGCTCTCTCTCTCTTCACCACAAGCTATTACATTTTTCATGCCATTCCTTTCCGTCTGGTGACACTGTCATTATTTTTATTATGATCTCTGTGCTACCGTTGTCTTAGTTCGCTGGAGCGGGAATGACCGCCAAGGCTCAGATGTGTCATTTGCTTTCTTCTTTTTTTGTTGGTATAAATGTAAAAGTCTGCGTTTGTGTGATCTGGATGTATTCAGGGCTGTTTACTGGAATAGAGGCAGTGCCTGTCTAATAAAAAAAAAAAAAAATTAAAAATCAATATATTTATATATATATACAGTGGGTACGGAAAGTATTCAGACCCCCTTAAATTTTTCACTCTGTTATATTGCAGCCATTTGCTAAACTCATTTAAGTTAATTTTTTTTCCTCAATATACACACAGCACCCCATATTGACAGAAAAAACACAGAATTGTTGACATTTTTGCAGATTATTAAAAAAGAAAAACTGAAATAAATATCACATGGTCCTAAGTATTCAAACCCTTTGCTCAGTATATAGTAGAAGCCCCCTTTTGATCTAATACAGCCATGAGTCTTTTGGGGAAAAATGCAACAAGTTTTTCACACCTGAATTTGGTGATCCTCTGCCATTCCTCCTTGCATATCCTCTCCAGTTCTGTCAGGTTAGATGGTAAACGTTGGTGGACAGCCATTTAGGTCTCTCCAGAGATGCTCAATTGGGGTTAAGTCAGGGCTCTGGCTGGGCCATTCAAGAAGTTGTTGTCACAGAGTTGTTGTGAAGCCACTCATTTGTTATTTTAGTTGTGTGCTTTGGGTCATTGTCTTGTTGGAAGGTAAATTTCGGCCCAGTCTGAGGTCCTGAGCATTTTGGAGAAGGTTTTCGTCCAGGATATCCCTGTACTTGGCCGCATTAATCTTTCCCTCGATTGCAACCAGTCGACCTGTCCCTGCAGCTGAAAAACACCCACACAGCATGATGCTGCCACCACCATGCTTCACTGTTGGGACTGTATTGGACAGGTGATGAGCAGTGCCTGGTTTTCTCCACACATACCGCTTAGAATTAAGGCCAAAAAGTTCTATCTTGGTCTCATCAGAACAGAGAATCTTATTTCTCACCATCTTGGAGTCCTTCAGGTGGTTTTTTAGCAAACTCCATGCGGGCTTTCATGTGTCTTGCAATGAGGAGAGGCTTCTGTCGGGCCACTTTGCCATAAAGCCCCAACTGGTGGAGGGGTGCAGTGATGGTTGACTTTCTACAACTTTCCGACTGCATCTCTGGAGCTCAGCTACAGTGATCTTTGGGTTATTCTTTACCTCTCTCACCAAGGCTCTTCGCCCCCGATAGCTCAGTTTGGCCGGACGGCCCGCTCTAGGAAGGGTTCTGGTCATCCCAAAAGTCTTCCATTTAAGGATTATGGAGGCAACTGTGCTCTTAGGAACCTTAAATGCAGCAGAAATTTTTTTTTAACCTTAGCCAGATCTGTGCCTTGCCACAATTCTGTCCCTGAGCTCTTCAGGCAGTTCCTTTGACCTCATGATTCTCATTTGTCTGACATGCACTGTGAGCTGTAAGGTCTATATACCAGGTGGGTGGCTTCCTAATCAGTCCAATAGTATAATCAACAACAGGTGGACTCAAATGAAGGTGGTTAGAACATCTCAAGGATGAATCAGAAGAAGGGCCAGCACCTGAGTCACTAATGAGTGTCACAGAAGGGTCTGAATCTTTAGGACCATGAGATATTTAAGTTTTCTTTCTTTAATAAATCCCTGCCCCCCCCCACACAATGTTAACAATTCTGTTTTTTTCTGTCAATATGGGGTTCTGTGTGTACATTAATGAGGAAAAAAACAATTACTTAAATGATTTTAGCAAATGACTGAAATATAACAAAGAGTGAAAAATATAAAGGGGTCTGAATACTATCCGTACCCACTGTATATATATATCTCCAACGAAATGAAAAAATAATCAACTGTTTAACAAATTTAAAATGAAAAAACAGCAAATATTTTAAGACACTGACAAGTTCATCGACTTTGGAAAATTATCACTTGCCACTGTCATGAATGAAAATAAGTAAATAAATAATACAACCAAAGCAAAATATGACATCAGAACCAGTGTTATGTTAACTAAAACGTAAAATTTGGTTATTTGAAACTAACTGCGATTAAAACTACTATATCTATATTCTATAAAATAATATTAATAGAAAATACTACTAATATACTATAGATAATAATAATAATTGACAATAATAAAAACTGCAAAAAATGTAATTATTAAAATTACTCAAGCTAAAACTGAAATAAAATAAATGAAGGGAATTAAACTAAAATTAAAATGAAAATTTAAAATCTAAAAATACAAATGACAGTATTATACTAAAAATTACCATCTAAACGTTTCAAAATAACACTAACAATATATAGATTCAAATATATTTAAAAAAATTAAAAATAATAGTAATATAGTATGCATTGCACTATGAAATAATACAATTGCTTTAAAAAATTTATTTATTTACAATAACACAGTAAAGAGCATGCAAAAACATAAAAATACATTTGTTAAACCTAGACTTTTCGTATATAATTACAGTTATAGTACTGGTTTCTTGATCATGTAAAATGGTGTTCCTTTATCATCCAACCCTGAATCCATGTGAACATAACACAGAACTGGAGGATGAATTTTCATTAAACCCAAACGCAGAGAGGAGACACGCATGCCTGACTCATACAGGGTTTGCTCTCCTGATGCGCTGAGAAGGAAGGCCAAGGGTGAGATCTTTACGCTCAGCGTGTGCTTAAACTCAACATGTCTTTTATGAGTGTGTCGTGGAATGGATGCTGTGTGTGTGTGTGTGTGTGTGTTAGCAAGGGAGAACGAGCGTACGCATCTATGATTCTGCGTCATCCCCGAGAGCAGAGATCAGAGGGTAAGGACCGTTCACACGCCGAGATTCTGCAAACCCAAGACATGAGACAGAAGAAGCTCTTGAAGAAACAGACTTGCTTCAGTGGGCAGAGCAGACAGAGGTAAGCAGACTGAGCGACTGGGAGCCACTCTCACTTGCCTACGACCAAGTTAGCTCCATATTGCGGAGCGCCCCACAAACAAGCTCTTACACAGGGATTAAAGTCTGTCACACACAAAGTCATCAGCGCCACATGCAAACATTATGAATGAAGCAGCGTGAAACAAAAAAGAGTATCTGTATACTGCTTACTAGTCTCTGATATATCAAACGGTCATTATGTACACTGTAAAAATTACCTTGAATTTAATGGTAAAAAAATGTAAAAAAGCTACAGTAAAAACCTGTTAAATGGTTAACGGTAAATTCCCCTATGGTGAAAAACTGTATTGGACCGTACATGTAATTTTACGGTAGTATACCGTTTTTTGAAAGTGAAAAGGGCCGTATAATTTAAAGTGAATAACCGTAAATTGAAGGTCCCAGCACTCTGGGTTACATTACAAATTTGATGTTATTTAGTTTGTTCTTATACGTTTGTATATTAGGGTGGCTGTTTCCCTAATGTTTAATGTTTATTGCATTATTTCAGTTGCATGTGTGTTACCGTGATGGTGTTCAGTGCTTGTGTGAAAGACGCTGTGCACCTTCTATATATGTTAATATATTTAAAAGCTGCTTGTGATGGGCTTTGGTTTCATCATGTGACTTTCTCATCACCAACCGTTTTTGGTGGTTATCAGTGCATTACAAAGCTACAAAACAGATTTCAGTACTTCAATAGGTTGGTATATTAACATTATATCAGCTAATGAAATACATTTATTGAATGTAAATTTAAGTTAAATCCATAAAAACCTAAAAATGTTGCTACCATATTTTTTACAGTTAAAACCACAGCTGCCGTTTTTTTACCGTAAATTTTATGGATTTTCTTTTTTACAGTGTAAATTACCAAAGAGATCATTCTGGTCCTGGGTGCAGTCTGGTTAAAACATACAATATAAGAACAGCTGTGATGCACAACATCAGTTAGCTACTGTACGTTATATCAACAATATAAATTATATGAATACATACACATGCACTACTGTGCATTTTTTTAAGAATAGTAAAATTCACGGAAGGCTGTGATATTTTAGTATCACTGATATATACTGTAGTTCTTGTTGTTTTTTTTAAATTAGGCTTTACTTTTTTATTAAATTTAATAATATGTTAATTTAATTATTAATTAATTTTGGTTAAAGTTTTAGTAGTTGTTGTTATTGTTAAAATTGTGTATCTGATAGCTTTTAGTAATATTTATTGTGTTTCTCTATTTAGTACCTTCAAGCTCAAAACTAAATTGAAGGTAAAGTTGCAATTGGCAGGTATAGGAATTATTTTTATTTCCCCATAACTTTTATTTGTGTCAAAAAGTGGTTTGGGTGTTAGTTAAATTGATATAACCCATCAGCAAGCACCTAAATTCACAAAAATGATCATGAAGATTTATAATGTTACATCATTTTTTATAATAATTATTATTATTATTATTATTTCAAATAAAGGTTCTTTTTTTTAAAGAATCCTTTAAAAAATGTTTCACGGCTTTCACAAAAAATTGTCGCCGCACAGGTTTCAACATTAATAATAATCAGAAATGTTTCTCGAGCAGCAGATCTGCATATTATACTTATTTCTGAAGATTATGTGGCATTGAAGACTGGAGTAATGAAGCTGAAAATACAGCTGCGCATCACAGAAATACATTACAGTTTAACACATATTCACACGGAAAACAGCTATTTTAAACTGTAATAATATATTGTATTTTTTCTCTGCAGTTTTGATCAAATAAAAGCAGCCTTGGTGAGCAGAAGAGACTTATTTCAAAAACATTACAAAATCCTCTATACTTAATTTTTAATATGTAATCAAAGGCATATTTTGCCATGAAATCCAATAATAGTCAGCTATAATATTTTTTTTTCCTTTATCCGTGCTTCACAACTATCAACCCAATATGCCATTAAAATACATTGTTTTCTTTGTGTCACTGCTTTGTAGGTTGGGAGGTAATAAAACCTGATAAGGAGAAACTGTGCCTTATTAAAGTATCCTTTTTGGAGACATCCAGAGCAGAACTCAGAGGGAACGTGTGCTTACTGTGCAAGCCTGAGATGGTTTGAGTCCTCAGAGCCGATGTTAAAGAAGCTGACCTTTCCTCCACGCTCACAGGCGTGTGAGGCTGCCAATTCCAACATATAGGCTCATTGGAAATACGTGCTTCTACCTACACTTCTGCAAAACTCAAAAAAACATACCTACACATACGAATCACTGCAGTTTCCAGTTGAAATGAACACTAGAGGCAGTAAAACTCCAACAACGTTTATTCCTTTTTCACACAAAGTATGATTTGGAGATCCACAGTTTCGATTAACAAAGCCTAATTTTCGCATAATTACTTGAGGAATATAATGTTATGAATTCAAAACAATTTTAAAATGCTGCGAGATTTGAAAACTACTGCAATTTGAAGGTTAGCGTCACATATCCAGCTTCATATGCATGAGTTTTTATATTCAGTAGGGTATAGTCCGCGAGTTGCCACTTAGGTGATGAAGCGCTTCGGTACGAACCCCGTACAATTCAACAAAACAGCTCAAATCCACATAAGGAAGTTAAAACAGCACGGCTGCATCAACAAATGCATGTTTATATCACGTTTGCATCTTAACACTATCGGGTAGGTTTAGGGTTGGGTTTGGTGTAAGGGCTATTTCTAACACGATAGATCATTTTAGCGACACTCATCGGATATTTGAATTATGAACCACCGCAATACGTACTTGAAGCAACGTAATACAAACACCGGTTTCTATCAACGTAACAGAAAACGCCGCCAAACCGCCCCCTTTTAGCACCACCCACTGGACGTTTCACTTGGAAACTGCCGTGAAACATGCAGTAAGGAACGTAATAACGGTGCTGCAGAAATGTATTTAGAGGCACGTATTTTGAATGAGCCTGGGTTGGCGAGCACAATCCCCATCCTTACAAAATGACATGCACTCTCACACGCCAACCGTTACTCCCTTTTTGCAATCATGTCTTTTTGAATCATGTAATTCCTCAATTTTGGAGCCCACAATTTGGCCACCCTGACCGTATGCCAGCCATTTCTATTCGGAGCCAGTCAGCCATCACCAAAGCACACGCACAACATTTCTGTCTCTCGAAACAGGAATCATTTTTCCAGTGGCTGCATCGGATTTAGTAATGGACGAGGTACATAATGATGGACCACACACACAATTTGACATAATTCAGCTGCGTAGGCCTTCGAATATTTGCCAGTCGGTGTTTGCAAACACACAACACCACATAAACCAGATAAGGTCACGTGACAAAAAGACAAAAAACAACACATGAAATCATTAGTCTGTTTCTCTCCCTGCAGCACAGGCTGTTAGATTGTCTCCCTTCAGGCATTGTTCATTAGCTTGTTAACTCACATATGATTTTTGTGGGTTTAGCCTTTTGTCAACATGGACAAACAAGCTCTATTACTGTGAGCCGTCCAAGTTACGGCATGCCAAGCACAGCTCCGAGTCAGAGATCGACAGTGCGATTTTAACCACAGATGCACACATATTGAAGTTAATGCGCTTTAGGGCCTGGGGAGGGTTGCATAAACTGCTTGGACTAGTCAAGACAGTTATGGTAGATTGGTCTAATTTGAAATCTGCAAAGTAAGACTTAGTACCCCTTGGCTAACTGCTAGTAAGACACAGTCTTTGCATAAACATGTTCATGCAACTGGACCCTGAATTACAAGAGAGATAAAATAAAATCTAAATAAACTGGGGGTACTCAACAAGAAACTTTATGTAAAATACGTTTATATATAATAAAGGCTACAAATTTGAGGGTCAATTTGAGGTACCAGCCTCCATATATAGTACAACAACCAGTTCTGGAAGTAAAAATCCCATTCATGTTTTCTATAAGGGAATTATTTTTTCACAATAACTTCATGGCTTTCACAATTACCATTTAATACAGACCTACTCTGAGCTCAGAGGTGGCTCATTTTGGTAAATACTTCAGTTGAAGCCATCAACCAGCATTATTTCAACTTATTTTTTAAATGATCATGTTTAACAGCATCATTACTAGTGAAGAACTACATTACCCATGATTCTGCAGAGAAATCTCCACCAATCCGAGAACAGAAACAAGGGAAAAAATCACTGCGAATGACATAACCGAGCTTCTATTTACACAATGAACCTATTTAAATCAATAGCTTTATATTCAGCTATTGCTTTTATTTTGACTATGTCACTCGTAATGCTTTGTGGGTTTGTAGTTATTTTGCTCATTAAAGGATGCTTGTATTTTTGTTCAGTTTTCAAATACCTTCTTGCTTCAAAGTTTGTAGTGTTGTTATAAATCTTAAACAAAGACTTTTTAAAATTCCAGTTGGGGGAAACAAATATAATAATAATAAGAAAAATACTTTTCAGAACCAAGGCTGAAAAAGTTTCACTCTTTAAGCACCTAACACAACACCCTTGCGAACTCGCCTAGTATTGTTGCATTAGCATTATGGCAAGACAAGCACATCTAGCTGTATTTCTTAATTTGCTAAAACTTTTGTCACTGATGGCCCAGGGCAAGACATCTGAAACTTTTCTATTAACATCCAGCAGAGTGGCTTCCCTCTCTCTGACATGCACCAATCATTTATTCGTAATGAAAATAGATTGAAGCTCCCCTTAAAAACGCCTCTGAAGAGCACATTGCAGTTCTGCTGCATTTATGCAGCTCTCAAAAACTGCCTTGCACAGAATCACAGTGTGTTTAAAAGAACAGTTTTGAAAGATTTCAAATGACAATCCATCAGTCCTTGTGCGGTTCTGTCACAGAGAACAGGCCCTGCCGTCTCAGTGCTTCATTGTGTTAGCTTTGCACTAAACAAAGCACTTAGCGCTGAGGCTTGAAGTTCAATTTTGGTCTCATCCAGCCATAGACTACTCTTACAAATTGGCGAGTATCTCGCGCCTTGGGCGGACTAGATGCGATATGAGATTTCTCAGCAAAGGGTCCCTTCATGCTCTCCTTTCACAGCTCGATTCATGAAGAGTGTGTGGTGTTGGATGGTTTCTCCTGTCTATGTCATATGAGACACGTATGATGATCTCTCTTACTATGACTCCTATTGCCCGGACACTTTACGACAGCTGCTCCACATCTGAGATCCTTTTAATGCAACTGTGCTTCCAGGTATACTGGATATTCTTTATATTCAGAAGTATTATGCTAGAAATATTCCCAATGCCTCCTAATGATCACAGGTGTATTTTATCCTGAAATCACAGACATAGTTATTCTGGCTGAAATCAGAGATGTTACTAACTGAAATCAAAGGCATACTGTATATTTCACAGCACTGTCACTGTAATGATATGTAAATGAGGGGCCCCGCTCGGTGGATTTTGCAATCGATTCCGAGAAAGGGATGGTTATTGTTTACATTTTATCAATACCGATACGATACTGCTTATCGATACAGTTATCCATACTACTTGCTATAATTTGGTGCAAAAATAAATTACGTAAAAAGACGTTGAAAATTTCAAGTTATTTTATTACGCTAGGTTTACAAATGTCTCCAAGCAAACAGAAAAAGGCACATTATGCATTAAAAAAAATAAATAAAAAGGCCCTTCAAAGAGAGAGAGAGAGATTTCCTCAGCATACCATAGGACAACATATTTAAACATCATGTGCATAGGAGCATGATGAAAAATGCTTCTTTTTAACATGTAGCATTATTTATAGTGATACTCCAATCAGGCTTTTACAGACATTCATTCAGGGCCCGAGTTTCATTTTTGAAAATAAGGTGAATTCCCCTCTTAGGTGACTCTTGTGGGATTTTTAGGCTTTTATTTATTTTTATTTTTTCAAAAATATGCAATTAAATGTTTGATCATGCTGTGCATTTTTGTTTTTACAATGGGGCAATTGTTGAGTGTGCATGAGAGCGCACGAGTGCTGAATGGTTAAAATACTGGCCAAACTTAAAAAAGAAATGCAAATTATAAACGTTAGTGACGGTGCATGTAAACTGTGACAATTCCTGTGTCAACCGTGCAGTGTGCAGCTCGCTTATCTCACAGAAAGTTTTCAAATTATTTTGTAAGTTATTTAATGAAGAAATATGAATCCTACCTCACCTTCAGCATTATAATTATTTTACCCGCTCCGGATAGAGATTGAGATGGTGCTGCTGCATGTCATGCCAAACCTCTCACGGCATCAGCTTTATGAGAACAGCTTCTATTTTCGCCATTAACACAGAATAACAGAGATAAAACGACATACGTATCCATAACAGCATTGCTTGTCCTGAAGCTTATTGGTAGTCTGGTATTGACCCAATTAAGCACCGGTCCAAAAAAATGCTGGTTTTCGACTCCCATCGGAAGAAATCACGTTTCACAGGGGCCCCGCGGTCCAGGGGTGGGCAATTGCGTGGGTTGCGTGGTGCCTAAACACGCTACTGGATGAGGGCTGGAGAACAGTTAGTGAGCATAAATGTGCATGAATACATCTATGCTAAATGAAGGTCACAGGTTAGAAGAACAGAACGGCTTTAGTTCTCAGGGTGGCATCGCTTGCTTTTACACTTCTACAGGTCATGTTGCCAGACAGTGGTAATGGATCGGGAACAGAGATGAAGCCGGGATGCGCTCCAAGTGCTGGGGGGAAAAATGGGTCTTGGCCAGACAGCGGTGAGGTGACCGCTGGACATGTTGCTCCAACACACACACACACACACACACTCGCGCCGCACGACCGCTGCGCACTTGTCACTCGAATGATGAAGCACCTGGACGCTCCTCTCGTCTCCTGTTTTCTCTCTCTTCTTCATGCAATCCTGTTCAACTTCAATCTCATATGCCAGTTCCACTATCTGCTGCAAAACTCTCTCTCTGGAGGGAATTCTCTCAATCAAAATGAACTGTGTGCACTGATTTTTGTGTTGTTTTAGTGGACGATTCACTGAATGAAAGTGGGGGTTTTTTTGGACTTGCTGGTTTGTGTCGGGATGCCGCAATCTGACTTTTACTTTACAGCCTCACTGCAACTCTTTAATTCAAGCAACTGGATCTTTAAGATGCCTGGATGTCTTCCAGGTTATGATGCCGTTCTCCATCATTTGAGGAATAACTGCTGCCATAATCAACAGAAAATTGAAATGGTTTGTTTGGTTTTGGTGGGCAATAACAGTGTAGCTTTATTTGTCACAGGAATCTGAAGTTTTCATATAATCAAGCACTAAAGCAATAGAGTCAATGAGTCTAATTTACATAGTAACTAAATTTTGCAGACGATGACCTTATTTAAAATTATGTAAAATATGCAAATCAAATTAAATAAAATGTTAATTGCAGTACATTAGCACCTGGTTTAACTGGATTGCATGTAGTGTTCATTTAGTATTATTTAAAATAATATAATAGTATGAATTTATATATTGAATTAGCTTTTATTTTTAGTAAAAAAATAATGGGTTGTGCTTAATGATTAAGATGCATGTTTTATGCAAAATGCAAAAGCATCACAGCAATTTATTGAATTTTACCCAATGACTACATTTCAGTGGATAAAAATACATAGTTCCAGTGGGAGCGAGTGGTTGACGTAATAGTGCGTGTGCGAGTGTTTTTTCATGTGTACGGGGGATTGGAGGTCTCGTACAGTGGCAGTATGTGGGAGAGATAGAGATGGATTCCCCAGCGTCCAGATGCGAGCTGAGATCAAAGGCCGCTGTACTGGCCATCCATACAACCTGTCAGCACTTCCCCTCAATCTCACCCCCTGCATCCCTCAAACAAACTCCTATTAAAGAGCACAGCGCTGACGGACTGATGCAGTCATCCGACTACACCACGATGATGGATCTCTACTGAAGCTATGCGATATTCCTCGATCCATTTAACTGAATCAGTTTGTTTGGTTGCTTCATGTATATCAAAAGCTTCCAAAACGTAAGACAATATTCAGTTGCTGTTTCATGCTGCTATGTTTTCGAACTTTAAAAGTACTAATTATATTGGTTTCTATTGTTTTGGTAACACTTTACAATAAGGTTCCATTTATTAACATTAGCCTAGTTGATCATATTAGTTAACATGAATTGAGTATTGTAGACTCTTTGATGATTTGTTCCTCCCTTTTTTAACTGGATTGCACATGGTGTTGTTATTTTAGTATTATGTATACAATATAATAGTATGTATTTATATTTTGTAGTAACGTTTATTTTTAGTTTTAATTTTAATTTCACGTTTTAACGTTTTGGTAATTATGATGAGATATTGTGATTTTTATTAGTTATTGTCCAGATGCATTGCAAGCCAGACTAGCAAAGTGCAAACATGCTGATAAACCTGTTGTAAATCTCTTTTTACCCTGTTTAATCAGTCACTACACACCTCAAGTATGGCTGTACTCGAACCCGAACAGATGTGCATGAACATTCGTCTTTAGTCCTGTGGATAATTCTGCAATTTGGCATCTGCTACAGTCGTCCACCGGAGGACAGGAGGGATAAGACAAAGAGAGGAAGAGAGAGGCATGGGGTGTAACGATGGAAGAGAGACAGTAGAAAGGATGAATGTAAATAAGCAAGAACAAGAAACAGAAAACAGAGGTGGAAGATTTGATTGATTCTTGTCATGTACGTCCAATAACACTATCAGAGTCATCTCATTCGAACGGATCATGCAAATATTAAATCTGTTGAGTAAAGTAGCAGCGTAAGTTGTTTATTCGAGGATATGATCAGACTGTTTGATTGGCGTCTATAGTGAATTGATTGTTGCGTGAGATTTACTGTGCGAGAGATTCTAGCCTCGCTCAAGCCTTGCTGAGGCTTTGCAGTGTCCTGATTAGTATTCTGCAGAGGAGCAGGCCACGGTCTAAATATAGCCAATGAAAACAAGACCAGTAGCATCACACTGCTAGCACTGGAACACTGACTGCTCACCAGTCAGACACAGACCACAGACTCGCTCAGATCCAGACAGACATCAGCTCAAAGACACACTGCAGTTCACTATTTAAAGGCAACGATTTGCTAAAATACCTTCTCTTATCCCACATTAATATGCACAGATGACTATAAATAGCCATTCGTAGGACGATTCACCTGAAACGTGTGAAAACTGGAACTTTTAAAACATCACTGTGTTCTGTTTAACAGCAAAACTGGCTCAACCAATGGCGCGGGTTTGGGGGCGGGGCTATTTGTTTGTCTGACCAATGATAAAGGGGTGGAGAGTTCAGGAGTTTGAAAACCAGAGTTGCGACTAGTGGTGGAAATTGTGATTATTACGAGAGATTCGTTCATTTTCAGTTCGTACACCAAAACTATTAGTTCAGATTCGTTCACTGATTCGTTCAGTGACCATTTCTTCATGTTACATACATATGCCAGCAGGTGGCAAAAAAGAGTCTTATTTATTATATCTTAAGTCAACGAATGTATTTACTTGTTCCAAAATAATGATTTGGCTTTATTAAAATGTGTGCACTAATCTACTCTATAAATAAATAAAATTAGTCTAAATATGTGGTTCGGATGACCAACATTTAAAAAATCGAAACTTATAAAAATCGAGTGTTTGATAATGTCTAAATGTACGTTCAAATGCAAACCTAAAAAAAAAAAAAAAGTAAGCAATTATGACCGGCAGAACTCTTTTGAGCATCTAGAATAGAGCTAAATACATGTAGGGTATATTTATTAAACAGCAATACGGGTATCTAGTGGTTAAACCATGGCATTACATATATGAATATTATTTTTCAGGCCACCAGATGCCTCTAATTTGACTCTTTGCACTGGAATTTAAAAACGTTTTCTCTATTTTAACCCTAAATACTACACTAAGTGTAATATAAACAATAAGCACATTAGAAAATTATATATTTTAAATGGTAAATCGTGGATCATAATTATTGCACATATTATTTAGTACCCAAAATCTCCTCAAAATATTAACTAAATAGAACTGAACTGAAATATAGCACAATTATTTAATTGATTTGACTGCCAAGGAGTATTAGAACGTATGAATGCTGTCTCTTTATCACTACCCAGACTACAATGCTATTGTAAAATGAGTGAAATCTGGTGCTTTGAAAACATTGCGCAAAACCGGCTCAACCAATGGCGTGAGTTTGGGGGCGGGGCTATCTTTTTGTCTGACCAATGGCAAACGGGTGGAGAGTTCAAGAGATTTCCCAGCTTCAAAGCAAGTGGCACAGTAATTACACACTTCAACTTTACAACCAAATCAAATTAATCTCTCCAACCATTTTAAAATCCAAATCTCTTAAACTGCATTGAAATAATCCATCAAGACATGCAGTCCTTTTGAGATGCATGATAAGTTTCATATATATTTCATATACGCGCTACATCTCCCGTTTGGCCTTTGCCATGAGCATTAACACTACCTGAATCTGTAATGCCTGTCCTGTGTAACTGTTCTACAAACACAACAGAACAAACTTCAAACCGTGTCTGGGTTGTCTGAACGCATATTTTCGGTAATATATTTTTTAATCACACTAAAGCACAGCATTCCAAGAAGATGCATCTTTAATCTCATCCGTGTTAAAGCTCCCTTACTAAAACCATCCAAGCTAAAAGTCAGGTATTTTTAGGCGAACATGATTTTAGAAGAGAACATCAAGGACCAAAATAACTAGCCAACATCTCTAATCATCTTCACCCATCTGAATCTAAACCTAGTGATTATATTTTAACTAACACTTTAGTAACAAGTCGAGCTCCGGTCCTCCTGAGGCTGTGAGCAGCGGCCGGCCAAATGATACCATACATCAATGAGGATGGAGAATCTGGACGAGACTATTTGGAATCTGTAAGGTGACCTGAAAGTGGATCAGCCTCGCTCTCGCTCCAGACCACCATCATTTGTCTCTCTTATACACAGAGGACGCATCAGTAACGTCCTCGCACGGCACGGACAGATGCTATCGCGCCGTGATACACACTCACACTCACACTCACACACACACACACACGCACCTCACACACACACACACCCACCCACACACTCACACTCACACACACACAACACACACACAACCTGAGACACGACACACACACACACACACACAACCTCACCCTCACACTCACTCACCACCACACACACACACACACACACACTCCCCTCACACACACACACACACACCTCCACACACACACACACACACACTCACACTCACACACACACACACACTCAACACACACACACACACTCACACACACAGAAACACACACACACAAAAACAAACACACACACACACACACACGACACACACACACACACACACAACTCACACACACAATACTCACACACACAACACTCACACACACACACACACACTCACCACACTCACCCACCACTCACACCTCACAAACACAACACACACACACCCCTCACACACTCACACACACTCACACACTCACTCACAAACACACAACACTCACTCACACACACACACACAAAAACACACACCACACACTCACTCTCTCTCTCACACTCTCTCACTCTCACACTCACAGACACACACTCACCTCACACACTCACACACTCACGCACACTCACACTCACACTCACACTCACACACACACTCACACACACACACACACACACACACACACCACACACACACAACACACACACTCACACACAACATACACACACACACACACAAACCCACACAAACACACACACACACAAAAAAAAACACACACACACACACACACACACACTACATACAGCTCCAAAACTCAATGTTCCCGTCAGCCTCTGCACAGCACAAACTAGGGCACAGTTAATCTGTTGAAAAGATGGCAGAGGTGTCCTAGTTTATTTGACACACTGCAGTTACTACACAGCATGCTGCGGAGGTTGAAGGTTTACGGGAAGTGCAGTGTACATAGAGAAAGCTACACAAATACTACAAGAGCTAGATCTGTGTTTTAGTTATTCAAGATACTAACAGAAAATTGCCCTAAGAGACCAAGATTAAAGAAAGCAGTCATGAACAAATATGAACCAATATGAAACCAAGTCTCTCTCTCTGTGTGTATTTTGCTTTCAAAGACGGCCCAGCACAAATGTGTTATCAGTGGGACCTACTGAATATATACAGATGAGTCTGTGTTTTGAGTCTGATTCAGAGCAGCGCTGTTTATCCACAAACTGTCGTTTAAACTCAACAAAATGGCAAATTGTTAATGAGCAAACAAGGCAGACAATCTTGTTCAAAGATTAATGGAATTAACTAGGATTTATCTTTCATGAATCTTGTTTACATATTTATAAAAAAAAAAAATACTTAAAATTGTATTTGCATCTCTGTGTTTAAAGTTCAGCATTTTTATGTCATCCCAAAATTTGCAATTAAAAAAAAAAAATATTGTGGCCTGCAGCACAAAAGCAGTGTTAAGTCGCTGGGGGATATTTGTAGCAATAGCCAACAATACACTGTATGGGTCAAAATTATAGATTTTTATTTTATGCCAAAAATCATTAGGATATTAAGTACAGATCATGTTCCTTGAAGGTATTTTGTAAATTTCCTACCGTAAATATATCAACACTTTTGATTAGTTTTTGATTAGTAAGACACAATTTTGATTAGTAATATGCATTGCTAAGAACTTCATTAACATTCATTCAACTTTAAAAGCAATTTTCTCAATATTTAGATTTTTTGCACCCTCAGGTTCCAGATTTTCAAATAGTTATATCTTCATAACTAAATGATCCAGGTGTTAAAACGTTCACCAAAATTAAATTTTTATTCAAATCACAGGACTATAAAAAATAAACAAGACGTTGCGGTGTCTATACAAACACCTTCATCAGTTCATCAATAAAATAATCTTGTTGTTCAGTCCAGCTTTTTTATTAATTTGTCATCCCAAAATGTGCATACAAACATATTGACTGAAACCCTGTTACTGCTGCCACAAAAAAAGCACAGCTTATATGCTAAAATAATTTCTGAGAAGATGAATCTTTAAACTCGTCCCCTTTACAGCTCTGAAACTAAAAACATCAAAGCCAAAAGTCAGGTATAAGGAAAGCATGATTTTAACTGAACTAAATGAGGCATTTAATTCTTACATGAATGAACTTATAAAATGTAACTTCTCTTTCATTAACAAATAAGAAATCTTGTTCATATATGAACTGATTTAACTAGGATAGCGCTTTCATGAAATAAACTAGGCATCTGGTCTATATAGAAAAAATTAAAATTTTCATAAAAATAGTTGGCACAAAGCACAGCATACAAAAATCCTATGCATCTTGTTTATGATTGAACTAACTGAACTGTGACATTTTACGACATTTTAAATGAATCGGTAGAGTACATTATTCAACGACTCACTTGTAACACACTCATTTACACACAAAAACACACTCATTGTCACCACTTTCTGCCATATCGATGAGCGCTTGTAAAACGTAACTTCTCTTTCGTGAGCAAACAAGCAATCTTGTGCATATATGAACTGAATCATATATAAACTAGGCATCTCGTTTATACTGTATACAAAAATTAAATATGAAATATTACATCAAATTTAATTTGCATCTTTGTGTTTTAATTCAGTACTATTTAATGTGACATCCCAAAATATTTATAAAAAATATGCAACTGAAGCCCTGTTGCTACAAAGCACCGCATGCAAAAATCCTATGCTCATTTATAATCGAACTAACTGAACTGTGACATTTCACGATATTTTTTTAATGAATCTGTAGAGTAAATTATTCAACGACTCACTCGTAACACACAAGAACACACTCACTGTCCCCACTTTCCGCCGTATCGATGTGAGCTCCACTGAACGAATCTTTCAAGTGAACCTATTCAAAAGATTTGAATCACGGGGATGGAAAATCCCCAGCACCAGCGCACGTGTGCGTTTTCTCTCCTTTATTTGCTCTGTTGAAGCAGCTGTTCAGAGTCTGACATGAGAGCGGTTGTGATTTAGCAGTCTCTCTTTTCATCTGCACTCAAACCAACACCGCGTTACCCGGTCCACCGTATCCAACTCAAATCAGCTTCCCATCAGGCATTGTCCCAGCGCCGTGTCACTCATCCTGGAGCAGGAGACGTTATTTTGACAGATATTTTGACAATCTCACAAAATGCTGCCAAACAAATGTTTGGCTTGTCCTTTCAAGCATCAGCGTGCAGTTTTTGTGCCATTTCTCTAAAGCCTTTCTCTGTTTAATAGCTTAATGCCTCTCACTGAGATGATGCCTTGGGCGGAAGCCTTCTTTCTGTTCCAGCTTTGCCCAGTATTTTATTTCCCCCTCTATTTCTACACCAGAATGCTCATCTCTTGAAGCGAACCACTGAGAGGAACCGAACTGGCTTCCCTTGAATTACAAACAATATTAAAGGGAGTCACAACGCAGAAAGCCACGCGGATTAAAGCGCTCCACGCCAGGCGTGGTAAAAGCGCATTAAAAATGTTAAATATAAAAAAGCATGGGCTCAGGCTCAGCATGGTCCATGTCCAACGGCTGTGCCTCACATATCGGCTGAGCTGGCATTGATCATTTTACAGTTGGCTGACGAAGGTTTGCGACCAGCAGATGTGCAAAACAAATTCACTCAGTAGGAGCCGCTTGCCTTGCTGCCCTTTATAGCAGCGCTAAAACGCTGGCCGCCGTCTCCAGGTTGAGTAACAACACGACTGCTGTCAGAAAATACTGCTGAAAGTAAGCATTCACGCTACTTGTTTCCCCGTTGTGAGCGCGAGCTGTCGTTAAAGTGTTTTTCTTGTGCTACGCTCCGAGGCGGACTGTTTAACGTCTATAGGCGAGGCTGAGCTTTGAAATGAACCATTTGGCTCCTATTTCAACGCTAAAGGCCCCCCGGGGTAAAAGGCGCCTTTAATATTATTTTCCTTTAAACCACTTGATGGCAGAAAAACTTTGCACTTAGCACTTTCTAAAACATCCGCTTTTCAAGATGCACGTGCAAATGTGTCTGATCCTTGATGCGATCGCGGGAAGCAGCGCAAAGTTGATTCTGTGCATACTTGATCTAATATTTGATGTTTTCCTTTTTAAATGTTGTAGATTTAAGTACGGAATGGGGTGGGGCTGAGCCCATCCAAATGACTGTCTTGCCCACTCAATCAGAATTAGATAAATATTGCATTAATTGTTTTGTGCAGTGATTAAAACCAGTCTGAAGCGGACTGTATTTTGAGAAGTTTAAGATATAGCTGGAGACTGCCCCAACAATCATAAAATGACACCAGAAAATTGCAGCATTTTTCTTCTATTAACTGAATTCACGCAGAGCTTCGGTCTGTTGCAGAAAAGCAGAGGCTGACAACGAGCGAAAACGGCCAGCAATATTTGTACGCTATCACGGGGAGTTTAATACATGAATATGTATCATAGCCTACCACTGAAATTACCTGAGCAGTTGAATTAATGTTCTAAAAAGAAAATAAAAATGCTCATTCAATAAATAATTAATACCATTATATTTAGCTGGTGAAAAAAACAGTGTTCTAAACATTTTGGTCACCACTGTACATTGAAATAAAAAAATAATGATACAATATAAAATACTATATTTATTTGCATCAGTCCAGTGCTTCAGTCCAGCATTTTTAGGCAACATCCCAAAACTGGCATAACAAATGCTGACTGAGACCCTGTTATCTATTTTAAAATAACACTACTTGTTTCCCCGTTGTGAGCGTGAGCAGTCGGTTAAAGTGTTTCTCTCGCACTCGTGTCCGAGATGAACGTCTACAGGTGAGGCTGAGGTTTGAAACGAACCTGGTTTAATTGGCTCCCATTACAACACTTGTACTCTATGTTTGTCAGATTTCAGACAGGTTGCTTCTTTAACAAAAGCACCGAGGTTCAGTAACCTGATGTTTTTAACAACAGCAGCTCTTGGCATCTCTGGAAAGTTAGTTTTTTTCCCTCTCAAGGTTATTCAGCAGTGTTGTTCAGTCACAGATCAATACTATAGCCTTTGCTCACCCAAGGTTTCCATAAAAGAGCTTCTTTGTGAATGGAATAGCAGCTCATATTGATTTGGTTTGCTTGTTTTATGTGTGTGAGAAAAGTCTTTCTCTAGTTCCGGTGACGAGTCTGACTGTCGCTCAAAATGGTTTTCTCTCTCTGTCGCCGCACATCCGTAACGGAAAAACAACAATATTGTTTTGTGGCAGGAAAAGCACTTTGGAGATCCAGGATAGTGGCAGTGTTTTCCAGCAAGACATACATATTCATTAAGCGCACAGACAGGTTTTGGTGGAAGAATGAGCGGGATAGCTTGTGTCTATCTAATTTCAGGATTTGCAGTTGTGATTGCGTCATACAGATGCGCTTCACCTCATTCTGCCCCCCCGCTGTCACCAAACAAATATCAGCACACCACACACTCAAAGTCAAAGCAACCTTGAGGACGCTGCTGGCCGATATTGCCACCTGTCGATCAAATCTTGCAGCGTTAGAGACGAGGTGTCAGAGAGCTCCAGGAGCCAATCAGCTGCTTCGGTTGGCCAACAATGACAAATGGATGTGTGTGGGCATATCTGTTTTTTTTTTATTATCATTTTGGGGGTTTTAGCTGTCTTTTTGATTATTATTATTATTATTGTTATTATTATTATTACTAGAGACAGCAGAGAAATGGAGGCCTCCATCCAAATAAAATGAATAATGTCAGCTGTATAAACTCATTTACTGTACACTGCGTGAGAAAAACATTAAATGTGATACTATGTAGAAACCTGTTGTTTTCAAAATTACATAATACATCTAAAATAAAAATTACATAAAAGATTTGTCTAATGTTCGACATATTAATGCAATTATATATAGTTATAGATAATAGATAGATAGATAGATAGGATATATAGAACGAGATAGATGATTAGATTAATAGATAGATAGTAATAGATAGATATCGAAATAGTCAAATGATATAATCGATGGATAGATTGATAGATCGATAGATAGATGGGTGATGCTGGATGGATGTATGTGATGATGATGATGATGATGATGGATGGATGGATGATGATGGATGGATGGATGGTGGATGGATGATGGATGGATGGATAGATAGATAGACGGATGGATGGATGGATAGACAGATAGATAGATAGATAATTAGATAGATAGATATATATATAGATTCGAAGATAGATAGATAATAGATGTCCATATGATAGATGTAATGCAAATGATGGATGGATGGATGGATATACAGACATTATTATAGTAGATAGATAGATAGATAGATAGATAGATAGATTATTCAATGAATGATAGATAGTAGCATAGATAATATAGATAGATGATCGAGAGTCAGATCGAGATAACAGACATATAGATAATAGATAGATGATCGATAGAAGACAGATAGATAGATGTCATATTTAAGATAGATAAGAGATAGATAGATAGATAGATAGATATATAGTCAGATGATAGATAGATAGATCGATAGATAGATATATAGATAGATAGAAAAATAGATAGATAGATAGATAGATATATATATAGATAGATAGATAGATAGACATTATTTATAGATAGATAGATGGATAGGATAGATGATGGATTGATGGATGGATGGATAGATATTATTTATAGATAAATAGATAGATAGATAGATAGTCAGATGATAGATAGATAGATCGATAGATAGATAGATGATAGATAGATAGTCAGATTATAGATAGATAGATAGATATATAATAGCGATATAATAGATAAATATATAGATAGATAGATAAGATAGATTGTCATATGATAGATGATAGATAGATAGATAATAGATAGATAGATATATAGTAATAAGATCTTCAACTGATATATAGATAGATAATATAGATAATAGAGGGATAGATGGCTAATGATGGATGATACTCGATATATAGACCGTATGTCTAGATAGATGGATAGATGGGATGGATTGATGATATACATTATGTCTGTAGATAGAAGATCGAATATAAGAGCTAGATAGATCGATAGATAGATAGATAGATAGATATAGATAATAGATAGATATATGATGTAGATGATAGATGGATAGATGGAAGGATGGATGGATGGATGGATAGACATTATGTATGATAATAGATAATAGATAGATAATAGATAGATAGATATTCAGATGATAGATAGATAGATAGATAGATAGATGATGATGATAATAGTCCAGATGATCGATAGACCAGATTTTTTAGATGGATGATAGATAGATAATATAGATAGATAGATATAGATGATAGATAGATAGATAGACATACAGATAAGATAGATAGATGATAGATAGATAGATAGATAATAGATAGATAGATAGTTAGATAGATGATAGATAGATAGATCAGACATTTATTTATTATATACGGTTGATAGCTAGATATATATATATATATAGATATATATATAGATAGATAGATAGTCAGATGATAGATAGATATAGATATATAGTCAGATGATAGATAGATATACTTATAGATATATAGTCAGATGATAGATATATAGATAGATAGATAGATAGATAGTCAGATGATAGATAGTTAGATAGATAGATAGATAGTTAGATAGTTAGATAGATAGATAGATAGTTAGATAGTTAGATAGATAGATAGATATATAGATATATAGATAGATAGATAGATGATAGATGATAGATAGATAGATAGATTATAGATAGATAGATAGACAGATAGATAAATTAGATAGATATTTCGATTAATTAGATAGATAGATAGATTATATAGTCAGTGATAGATAGATAAGATAGATAATAGATAGATAGATTATACAAATATCTTGTTTTAGATATTCAAATAAAAAATTATACAATATAAAATCCTAATAAAAAATAAACTATATTTCGAAAAACTATGACATCTGAAGCACGTAGATACTTATATCAAATGATTTAAATACAAATTTAATAATCTAAAAAATAGTCTAATGTTAGGTGTATCAATGTGCGTGTATGTATATATATTACTTTGAAATCTCTAGCACAATCAGTTTTTTCTCTCAAAGTTTCTCCTAAACACTACATGTTTTTAAGGTAAGTGGCTGCAATCAATTTATTGTAGCTACATTTAAATAAACATCTTTTTTTGTATTTAAATGTAGCTAAAATTAATTGTTTGCAACCACTTACCTTAAAAAAATAGTATAATTGTTTTCAGTGAGTCAAACCGAATGCGAGATCCGACTTGTATTGTTAACACACTGGAGAGCACAGTGCTTTTGTGTATTTATAGTCTGCTGTCTTGCTATTGTTACACAGGGAACATGTATTTCCTCTCGTACAGTTACAGTAAACAAGGCCATTATACCTGAGCAGTTTAATTTAGTGAGTGTCTGTGTCCCTGGCCTGTCCGCTCGGGCGAAATCATCCGTCAGGCTCAAACGCCCTGCAGCGGCGGCTTTAAGAGCACCAGGCTCTTTCTGAGCTGTCAGAGACACAGACACATTGGGCTTTCCTCTGCCGGAGGCTTCAATTAGTGCTGCTGCAGAGAAGTGTTGCAGACTCATCCACAACACGCAGGTGTTCAGACCGACCGCGAGACCGGAGGATGACGAGGTAAAACACGTATGAAAGACTTTCTCTAACAGACTCGCTGATTAACATTTTAATGAATTAGCACAGCAGCTACAGAGTCCCAGCATCCATCAGAACCAAATAACACACAAATCATATAAGACTGTATACAAATATACTTATTGTGTTTTTTTTTTTTTTTGGTGATTTTGTGAATGTGTGAAAAATCTTACATACATATTCATAGATCTTTATAATAAATGTAAAGTATGTATATATATTATATATATATATATAACTTTCCATGGTGGCTGTAATAACTTTTTTTTCTTGACAAATGTACTCAAACATACACTAAATAATGAAGGCAACAGTTTATGAAAAAAAATGTAATAGTAATGTAATTTAGCAAAATGCTCCTCACTTTTTACACAGCTAAAATAAATAAATAGACAAATAAATATACAAAGAAATGTAAATGAATGAAAGGAAAGGAAAGGAAAGGAAAGGAAAGGAAGATTTTTAAAAGTCGACTGAAAACCCTGATCATTCTGAATGCAGTGAAAACTTTGGTATGATTTCTAGAGGAAATCTTCTGGAAAGAACAGAAGGTGCCGATCAGATCTCAGCGGCGTTTATCTGAATCCCGGTGTTCCTCGGTGAGCTGATGACGGTTCTGCTTTCTCATCTCATCTGCTTTCACTAAACGAGTGAAATATGAGCAGAACATTGAGCTCTGAGAAACAGAAGATCAAAAGAAACATCAGCAGCAATGCTGCAACCGTTTGTCAAGAACACAAACCAATCCCGTCTTCAGAAGCGGCTTCTAATGCTGAACACATCTCAGCCCACAGCAAGCCAGCAGTCGCAGGCCGCTAATGAGACTGTAGCGTGTGCATGTTACCAATCAGAAACAATCAGAAACTGAACTGAACAAACTAGTTTGCTTAACACAATAGCGCATACTGACATTTCTACAGCATTTCTGCACTAAAGCGAGAACATTTTTGTTTCAACACAGCGAGTGGAGAGCAGACGAGGACACATTGGTCTTTTTGGACTGCTATGTTAAGTAGCAAGACGCTTCTGTAATTTACATAGCAATCGGGTGAGAAGCTCATTAAAACACACTTCCGTTAATTAGCAAACGTGAGCACATCACAGGACGCAGAATTCTCTACAGGACAGAGTATGTTAATACTGCACACAATCAGATTCAGATGCTGAAACAAGCGTCATGTTTCCACAGTTCACAAACCATCGCACTGACAGACAGCAGTGAAGCTCGTGTTTTAATAGAGCTGAACATTAGTGAGAATAACCGCTTCTACAGCAGTTTACACACCAGAACTACTGATGATCATTAACATAGAGAAGCTACACACAATCACTTCAGATAGAAACAACTTTTGTGCTGTGTGACTTTTATTTTATTTTTTTTGTTTTAATATAATAATAATTATTGATTATACGACACTTAATAATCTACTTAATATATCTTATACTACTACTACGACAACAACTATTCTACGTTTTCTACTACTACCACTACTACTAAAATAATCATAATAATTCAAACTACTAATAATTATGTAATAATCCTGGTATAAAACAGAAATATAAGAAATATTAAATCAATAACAAAATTATGATGATGAGGATATTATTATTAGTAGTAATGTTTTTTATCACTACAGTATTATTATTAGTAGTAGTAATTATTATTATTATTATTAGTATTAGTATATTTAAGTATTATTATGATATTGTGATTATGCTTATGAGAGTAGTAGTATAGGATTAGTATTATTATTAATATTATTATTATTAGTAGTAGTAGTAGTAGTAGTAGTAGTAGTATTAGTAGTAGTAGTAGTAGTATTAAGTAGTAGTAGTCGTATTAGTCTTCTTATTATTATTATTAGTAGTAGTATTATAGTAAAGTATTATTATGATTAATAGTAGTAGTCGATTAGTATATATAGTAGTAGAGTATGTAGTAGTATTAGTATTATTAGTATTAGTATTAGTAGTATATATTAGTAGTATTATTATTATATTCATATATGGTACAATAGTATATTATTATTAGTAGTATTATTATTATTATGATTATTATTAGGAGTATAGTATAGTAGAATATTATTATATATTATTATTATTATTCGTATATAGTAGTAGTATTAGTATTTTACTTATTATTAGTAGTAGTAGTAGTGTAGGAGTATTTATTATTATTATTATTATTATTATTGTAGAGTAGTATAGTAGTATAGGATATAGTAGTATAGTAGTATCGTTAGTATGTCTATGATTCTGAGTAATAGTATATAGTAGTAGTAGTAGAATTAGTAGATTATTATTAGTAGTAGTCGTAGGGTAGTAGATATTAGTATTATATAGTATTAGTATTATTATTAGTATTAGTAGTAGTATTATTATTATAATTAGTATTATTATTAGATCGTAGTGTAAAGTATTATTATTATTTATTATTATTATTCTTATTATTAGTAGTAGTAGTAGTAGTAGTAAGTATAATGATTATTTTATTATTATTATAGTATAGTATAGAGTAGTATAGTAGTATTATTTATTATCTTAGTAGTAGTTGTAGTACTATTAATTGTATTTTATTATTATAGTATTAGTAGTAGTAGTAGTAGTAGAAATATATTATTATTATTATGAGTATAGTAGTAGTAGTATAGTATAGTAGAATTATGATAGTATTATTAGTATTAATTAGGATAGTAGTAGTATATTAGTATATTAGTGGAGTAGTATTATTATTATAGTAGTATAGTATAGTAGTATTAGTAGTAGTATTCTTATTATTATGATTATATTATTATTAGTCATATAGTAATCTTAGTCTATAATTATTATTATTAGTAGTAGTCGTAGTAGTAGTATTAGTATTATAATTAGTATTAGTAGTAGTAGTAGCAGTAGTAGTTGTAGTAGTATTATTATTAGTAGTAGTAGTAGTAGTATTATTGATTATTATTATTAGTAGTAGTAGTATTATAGTAGAGAGTATATTAGTATTAGGTTAGTATTAGATTATTGAGTAGCGTAGGAGAGTAGTAATTTTATTATTATTATTATTAGTAGTATTAGTAGTAGTAGTAGTATTATAGTAGTAGTAGTAGTAGTATGAGTAGTAGTAGGAGTATGTATTATTATTATTAGTAGTATAGTATAGTATTAGTATTAGTATTCTTATGATTATTATTGTAGAGTAGTAGTAGATAGTAGTAGGATTAGTATAGTATAGAGTAGTAGTAGTAGTATGATAATTATTATTAGTAGTCTTAGGATAGTAGGAGTAGGAGGAGAGTATTATATTATCCTTATTATTATTAGGGTATAGTAGTAGTATAGTATTTATTATTATAATTAGTAGGATATATGTCTTATTATTAATTAGTAAGTATGTAGTATTATTATTGTTATTAGTAGTAGTAGTATTATTATTAGTATTATTATAGTATATTAGTATTATTATTATTATGATTATAGATAGTAGTAGTAGTAGTAGTAGTAGTATTGTATTATATAGTCGTAGGAGTAGTAGGATTTATTATAATATTATTATTATTAGTAGTATAGTAGGAGGAGTAATAGTAGTATATTATAAGTTATAGTCGTATTTTATATTATTATTATTATATAGTATAGTAAGTAGAGTAGTATAGTATTATTATAGTAGTAAGAGGAGTATAGTATATATTATTAGTATGAGTATTATTATATTTTATTAATAGTATATATATTAGTAGTGTGTAGTAGTGTATATAGGATTATTAGTAGTAGTTAGGAGAGTAGTAGTATAGTATGAGTATTATTATTATTATTAATTATTTTTGAGTAGTAGTATAGTAGGAGTAGTAGTATTATTATATTATTATGAGTAGTAGGATATAGTAGTAGTGGATAGAGTATTATTAGTAGTAATTATTATTATTATGAGTGTTGGTTTTTGGGGGGGGGGGGTTTTTTTTTATTATTAATAGTAGTAGTAGTAGTAGTATTAGTATTATCATTATTATAATTATTATTAGTAGTATTATAGTATAGGATTATGATTATTAGGAGTAGGAGAGTAGTATGAGTATTATTATTATATTAGGAGTAGTAGTCGTAGTTAGGATAGGAGTAGGAGTATAGTAGTAGTAGTAGTAGTAGTATTAATTATTCTTATTATTATTAGTAATAGTTAGTATATAGTAGTAAGTAGTATTTTATTATACTTATTATATGAGTAGGAGTAGGAGTAGTATAGTAGTATTGTAGGATAATTATTAGTAGTAGTATTATTATTATTAGTAGTAGTAATGTTTATTAGTAGTAATGAATATGAGTATGAGGAGGAGTATTAGGATGATTATTATTATATTATTATATGAGGAGTAGAGTAGTAGTAGTAGTAGTTAAGGATATTAGTATTGAGATAGTGTATATAGTATAGTAGTAATTCTTTAATTATATTATTATTAGTAGAGTATAGGTATATAGTTGTATAGTATATTATTATTATATTATTAGTAGATTATATTTATATATTAGTATATAGTAGTATAGAGGATAGGAGTATTATTTTTATAGTAGTAGGAGAGTAGTATAGATTATAGGAGTATTAGTATTATGAGGATATTATAGAGGAGTAGTAGTGTAGTAGTAGTAGTAGTATTTAGTTATTAGTATATTATTATATAGTAGTGTATATAATTTATTATTATTTTATTAGTAGGAGTAGTAGTAGTAAGTAGTAGTATTTATAGTATTATTAGTAATAGGAGAGTAATATTAGTATATTATGATTTATTATATTATTATTTTGTTATAGTAGGAGAGTAGTATAGTAGATATAGTATGATTATATTATTATTAGTAGTAGTAGAGGAGTATAGTAGTATAGTATAGTATAGTAGATTAGTATTATTATTATATTATTTATTATTTATAGTATAGTATTAGTCGTAGTATTATATTATTATATTAGTAGTAGTAGTATAGTAGTAATAGGCTTTTATTATTAATTATTATTATTATTATAAATTATTATTATTATTATTATAGTAATATATATTATATAGTATAACATTATTAGATATTTTTTATTATTATTATATTATAGTATAGAGTAGTATATAGTAGTAGTATTATTATTAGATAGTTATAGTAGTAATGTATTTATTAGTAGTATTATTATTATTATTATTAGTAGTATTATTAATATTTGTAGTAGTAGTATTAGTAATTATTATATGAGGATTCTGATTATTATTAGTATTATTATAGAGAGGAGTAGTAGGAGGAGTATAGTATTATTATTATTATTAGTAGTATAGTATAGTATATAAGTAGTATTTTTTATATAGATAGTAGTAGTAGTAGTAATTAGTAGTAGTATTATTATTTTATTATTAGTAGTAGTAGTAGTAGTAGTAGATATTATTATTATTAGTAGTATAGTATTAGTAGTAGTAGTAGTAGTATTAGTAGTTAGTATTATTTTATTATTTATTATTCTATTATTATGACAAAAAATAACAATCAAGCTTTTCACAAATTACAGATTTGCTTACATCTGATCAGTGACCTAGAAAACAATGCCGGATCAGAAATATTTCTCATTATTTGATGATACAAAATCAAGTAACGGAAATTACTTTTAAAAAAGTATAAGCATAATAACAGAAATTATTTTAGTCCATTTAGCTCCCTTAAACTACACTTATGAAGTTTAACTGGTGTAGTTTCAATCCCTCCATTAATATTTAGACATTTAAACCTAATGATGGACCTTGGATTTCCAGCCGAAAGTCACAGTTATCCGCCGTTTCACTTATTGTCACGGCCCCGGGCTTTTAGTCCGCGGCGCCGCATTAGTGGCTTTGCCCATTAGTCGTTTAAATGCCTCTGGACGAGTGACATGCATACAGAATTACAGACTGACTGAAGGGTCAAAGGGGATGAATTTATAGCAATGAATGAGACCGCGGCTCGTTCACTGGTGTCGCTTCAACCTACCAGCAGCTCTCGCTAAAATCTTTCTTTATTTTATTTACACATATGCCTCTTTTAGCCAATGCTTACTCACATCTGATCAGTTCAAGTCGAATGCATGATCTCGTTCTGCTGGTCAAACTATAGAAATGCTCAAACATTCAAGCTAAACATTATTGCATAAATAAAATACAATAAAAATAAATAAAATAATAAAAAAAATAAAATAAATAATAAAATAAATAAAATTAAATTAAATTAATACCTATTGATAACATATTAAACCAAAACATATCTGTAAATTAAGCATGTAACAGCTGTATTTTTTAAGTATGTATTTTACTCAAATATAAAATAAAATATTTCATTATATCATTAAAACTACAAAAAATCAAATGCAGAACATTTATGGCCATTGGAAAGCCCATGATTATTTACTGGTCAAGCTTTATTGGCCACTTATTACTAATAAAGAGCACATTTGGAGGCTAGTCTGACTCACTGACCAACTCAATGAAAAAGCTTCATCTTTCTGTTCTATTCTGAAGATTACAGTAATCTATGTAATAATAATTGTGCAAATTGGCTTGGCTATTTTCAGACTGCGCTTGTCGAGTGTAGAAACACTGGCTGCAGGATTGACTTTTGACAGATGTTAAGCGCGTTGTGTAATTATCAGCCTCACAGGAGGTTTGACGGTGAAGTTCAGAGAGGAATCCGTCTCATTTTCAGTAAATGAGCATGCTGTCAGAGCCGTGGCCAGCACTGATGACTCACGGTTGAGTCGAGGACAGACGTGCTTCTCCACGTCACACATCACCTGAAGATCAGCAGACGCCGGAGAGTAACATGAGAAAAACTCATCCGCTTAAACACAGATGCCAGCTCTGCTCAGAGCAATATTCACTGCTGACATGTTTTAAAGTCTACATATTCCTTTAATTTTTCCACTGAGTGTTGCTAAATTCATACGCGCAGGAGAAGGGATTAAATCTGTCTTCATCAATAAACAGGTTTACATTTGTGCATTTATTATCATTAATGTTTTCAGTCACAACTTTTGTTTAGCTTTTTTTCATTTGCAATTGTTATAGCACATTGAATTCAACCTTCAATCATTAAATACACTGTACTGTAAAAATACTGTACTTCAATAAACATTTTACATTAACGTTCATTACAATTAACATTTTACATTCACCTAATGAACTTAATTTCTATTATTAAATCTTATTCTCAATTATTTACAATTATTATAATAAATTATACTGTAAATTTTCTTCTTCTTCTTCTTCTTTTAACTGCTTTTAACGATAAACAGTCCATACCAATGCCACACTTTTTTATTAATTGTAAAAAGCATTTAACATTGGACTCTGAACTACTCAAATCAACATTTCAGATTTTACTGTATACTACTGTACTTAGTAATGATTATGCATTCATGCATTTATTGTCATTAAAATGTCACTCAATAATCTAACTCATTTGTCTTTTTAACCCTATTTTTTCATCAATGTAACCCTGTCATCTTATAATTAATCCTTAAAATGTTACTGTAATTTTTATAAAAGGCAAATCAAAACAGCAACCCACAGAAATTTTTGTTTGCACGCGCTGCTCTATGATATTATATATCTAGAATCTTATTATATATATATATAGATATATAGTATATTATATATCTATTTAACTGCATGTTTAAATAATAATAATTGCAATAGTAATATAATAATAATATTATAAGAAGAATCAATGTATTATTATTATTATTATTATTAATAAACATCCCGCTAATTTATACAATGCCAAAAGAAAGCACTTGCTACTTTTGTTAACATGCTAATATCACAATTTTATGGAAAAATGCAGAATCTGATGTTTTTTTTCTTCCATTTTACATCATAGCATCACTTTGATTTCAATTTCAGCTAATTTTCCATTTTAAACAGGGATTTTGGACACCAGACTTTTTCCTCAGCCTCGAATGAATGGATTGATGCAACGTGTTCCAGCACAAGCCAGTGGAGCATCGTGATATTTTAACATGCTTTCTCAAACCAATGTTCGATTGTCACTCACTTAAAAATGCCCTTAACATTGATATAATACTGCAAATCTGCTGTTTCACGATTCAAGCTCATGTGACCAGAAATTGGTCCAAAACATCCATGAAGAGCACATTAATCTCGTCCACCTCTTTCCATTCGCACAGATGTAATAAAAGACTGGAACAGCCGATTGAGAGGCTTTAAAGGTTAAAGGCTGCCTGAGCCCTGCTGCTTAAGCTCTGGCTGTTACAGTTCATTCTATCAGCGGCTACATTATGAGATCATTGCAAACTGGGTCACACTGTAATATCGCAGTGCTGAGATGGATGCTGTTCAGCCGAGCTTGTTTCAAGAAAGCGTTATTTTCAAGGACATCATCGCGTATACACTCATGCACGTCGCACAGCACAGTCATCGCACGTGATGGACGCTCAGAGATCACGGTCTGAAAAGCGCCTTCGCTCTCCGGACCCCATTATGCATTCAGGCCCTGTTGTAGTTAAGGCTGATAAAAGCATTTGCGCGTCACCGTGTGCTAAGCATGCTTGAGAAGCAATTAGCCCATGTACAGAGTCAGTCTGCCATTTCTCACCCCATTAAGTTCAGCCCAGTGGTTTAATTCATAGCATAAAGATGCGCCAGGACCCGTCCCATGCTGTTTTCACATGCCATCATCAGCCTGGCCGGCGAAAGAGAGAAAGAGTGACAGACGAAGCGTTATCGCTTTCAGTGCATGTGGAGGAAATGTGACTCAATGCATCGCTATTCTCTGCACTAACAGATACTGTATGTCTGAGGTCCCGGTTAATAAGGCAAAAGCTGAAGCTCCAAAGACGCTGGCAGATTTTTCAGGCATATTTTTATAAGCGCTCAGGTAAAACAAAAGTTTCAGAAAACAAACCCTGAAATCTCTGGCAAAGGATTGCATCATTTCACGACAAACGTCATTGTGAATATAGTCAAGTCACCGTTATTTATACAGCACTTTTAACAATACAGATTGTGTCAAAGCAGCTGTACGGCATTAATTAGGAAAATAGTGTGTCATTAGTGCAAAAAAAAAAAATGTCGACATGAGAGTAAATGGTGACTCAAATTAAATGTTTAGATGAACTATTCATTTTAAAGGGATAGTTCACCCAAAAATGAAAATGTGATGTTTATCTGCTTACCCCCAGCGCATCCAAGATGTAGGCGACTTTGTTTCTTCAGTAGAACACAAACGAAGATTTTTAACACAAGCCGTTGCAGTCTGTCAGTCTTATAATGCAAGTGGATGGGAATCACGGCTTTGAGAGTCAAAAAAACATACACAAACAAAACCAAATTAAACCCAGCGGCTCGTGACGATACACTGATGTGTAAAGACACAAAACTATCGGTCTGTGTAAGAAACTGAACAGTATTTATATTGTTTTTTACCTCTGATGCACTGCAATGTCTGAACTGTACTATACGCGTCCGCGACACAGCCGGTGCGTGACACGTCTTCTTCTTCTTCTTGCTTTACGGCGGATCACAGACTTTTAAGTGCATTACCGCCACCTATCTCTCAAATGGACCATTGACACTATATCTATATCTCAATTAGGAGTGTCAATGGTCCATTTGAGAGCTAATCCATGGCTTTCACCAGCATCAATAGCACCTTGAAGAGTCTGGAGAAGGGTGTGATGAAGCTGGAAGCCCGCAGCGTTTGGTAGTCGGACAGTTTTCACCCAAAAACCTTTCCAAACAGGCTGTTGAAATCAGACTTGGATAATAAATCATTGCTTCGTCATCATCATCACACCGGCTCTGTCTGAAGACCGGCTGATGCGCTCGTTCCTGAGGTGACTCTCGTTCATTTAAGAAATTAATTTGAGTGAAGGAAATGAGGTCAAGATAAAATGGAAATGGGTCTTTGAAAGAGGGTAAAGGAAGAGCCAGGGTTTGGCTGGATGCTTTGGTTTCTGATTTCTCCTGCCCGGTTGGCTCGAGCCGCAGCGAGAGAGAGCCACCGTTAACAGGCTCCTGGCTTCACCAAAGCCTCCCCGTAATCTCCAGCAAATTGAGTCTGCTGCTGCCGGCTGGGAAACGGCTTCGGATCAACACCGGCCAAAGAGAACCAGTAAACAGGTCCAGCTCTTTTAGAGCAAGGTTTTTTTTGAGAGTTAGGAAACACTGAGTAAAGGCCCGTCCACACAACGGTAACTATATCACCATCAGAGCTGGGTAGTGACTGATTACATGTAATCTGGATTACGTAATCAGATTCCCAAAAGTTGGTTACAGTTTATGTTGAGGTGTCATTTTTACAGTGTAATTATACATTTAAGTTCTGGTATATATATAAATGTAATATTAAATGACTAGTATTTACTATATGCGACCTTGGACCACAAAACCAGTCATATGGGACAATTTTTTCGAAATTGAGATTGATACATCATCTGATAGCTGAATAAATAAGCTTTCCATTGATGTAGGGTTTGTTAGGATCGGACAATATTTGGCTGAGATGCAACTATTTGAAAATCTGGAATCTGAGGGTGCAAAAAAAATCAAGATATTGAGAAAATCATCTTTAAAGTTGTTCAAATGAAGTTCTTAGCAATGCATATTACTAATCAAACATTACGATTTGATATATTTATGGTAAGAAATTTATAAAATATATTCATGGAACATAATATTTACTTAATATCCTAATGATTTTTGGCATAAACAATGTATAATTGTGACCCATACAATCTATTGTTGGCTATTGCTGCAAATATCCCCCAGCGACTTAACACTGCTTTTGTGCTGCAGGCTCACATTTTTAGTACTGCCTGTAATTTATGCATAATTTTATTGTTATATAATAGCGTAGTAACCTGTGTAACAGGCCCCTAATAGTTTAACATATAATCAGAGTACAGTACTTTGTGATTACATGATTACATATTTTTTCACACAATAGCAATAAATTATTCATACTTTATTTAGCCAACCTCTTATATACACTCAGAAAGTCTTCCAGTTGTGTGGGCATTCAGACAAGTCCAGTCAGCATTTGACCACTGGATTTACAGAAGTCATTTCAGGTTTAAGAAGTGTTCCAACATTGCATCAACTACTGATCAACACATTCATTTTCATTTGAATAACCCTTAAAAAAACTCATTATATACACTAACACTTTAAAACAGACAGAGATGTAGATGTTTGTGAAAGAGGGATGAACACTTAAATTATACCATATTTATTGCATCAGAAATTCTTTATTATTTTTTTTAAAGAAAAAACAACAACTAATGCAGCCCCAATGATGTATTTTAATATTACATTTCGTTTCATTTTTTTGTTAGTTTCTCATGAACTTAAAAATCACCAGGTGCTTGCGAACCACCTTTTGGGAAACATCTCAAGTTTGTGATTAAGTTGATATTTAAGATGCACAACTACACTAAGTGACGGAAAAGCAAAAAATTCAGAGAGCAAGTTTGGGTATTCGAGAATGCCCAGCCATAATCTTTTGTTGTCCTGTCAACTAATGGAATTTATAATCCCTATATAGTCAGTAGCATTATACATCGAGTGAAGTTAGGGTTTGGGTCATATGCTTTTGGTTCTGAATCAATCTAAAGACGTCTTCTGAAGAATCCAGCATCGGATCTGATGAATCTGAAGGAATCTGTCTGCACACAGCGCCTCTAGTGGATACAGTGGTCCTGTCAGAAGGAGGCGGTGTCGGGGCAGACAGAGTAAACAGTCCCAGCGAGAGCTTTGATCCGGGGTTTAAGCCCCCTGTGGTTTCCTCTGAGACCCGACTGATCCTGGCACACTCTCTCTGTCTGTCTGTGAGCGTGAGACGGTGTCTCATCACACACTTCATCACTGCTGCTGTATCTCTTCCCATCACTCATCACACTCTCTCTCTCTCTCTCTATCTCTCTCTCTCTCTCTCTTCTCTCTCTCTCTCTCTCTCTCTCTCTCTCTCTCTCTCTCTCTCTCTCTCTCTCCCTCTCTATCTCTCTCTCCACACTCTCTCGTCTCTCCCTCTCTCCTCTCTCACATCTCTCTTCAATCTCTCTATCCACTCCTCCTCTCTCCCCTCTCCGTCTCTCTCTCTCTCTCTCTCTCCTCTCTCTAGCTCTCTTCTCTCTGCTCTCTCCACTCCCTCCTCTCTCCTCTCTCTCTCTCGCCTCTCGTGCATGCTGAGTGTTTTGGGGGCGTGTGAGGTTGCTTACCGGAGAGGACGATGATTTTGGGGGTGTTTTCAGCTTATCTTCTACGTATATCTGCTTATTTATTTGAGTTTGTAGGTTTGTCTTATCTCTGTGAAGGATTATTTTCTTTCAAAAATAACATTTGATTTTTTTTGTGAGTGGTTTGGAATTGTTTAAGGCGGCATTGTGATGGCTCTACCCCCCTGGGGTGGACTCACCTGTGTCGCCTCCGCATGGAGTCATGTGTCAGCGGTGCAAGGGAGTCACTGTTGAAGATGTGCTGCTAGCAATCGGAGAAAAAGTTGGATATGAAAACATTACTTCGGCATCCAGGATGAATAAAGCAGTAGTGGTGTTTGTCGAGAAAGAGGATATAGTTAACCGGTTGGTAAGCGACGGAATTGTGGTAAGTGGCGATTTTCTTGTAATTTCACCGCTTGTTACTCCAACGACTAGAGTTACGATATCGAATGTGCCTCCTTTTATTCGGAATGATGAAATTGAGAAGGTTTTAACGCGATATGGTAAATTGGCTAGTGAGATTAAGATGATTCCATTGGGGTGTAAAAATGCAGCTCTGAAACATGTTATGTCTTTTCGGCGACAGGTGTTTATGTTCTTAAATGAATCAGAGTTGGATATTTCGTTCAGAGTGTTGCATGAAGGGAAAGCGTATGTTATTTTCGCGAACATTGGTAGCATGAAGTGTTTTGAGTGCGGGGACATCGGGCACAAAAGGCACGCATGTCCACATAAGGCCCAGGTTAGTGAAGTGGAAGTTAGGCCTAGTACTTCTGCTACTGGTGAGAGTAGTAAGTCATCTTCTTAGCATGTGCAGCCTCAAGCTCCATCACAGAGAAACACGGATAGTGATGGAGTGATTGAAAGTCAGACTGAGGATGTTAATGAAATGGTTGATTCTGGTAGAAATCATGATGATTCTAAAGTGGATGGTAATAGTGTAAAGAATGATGATGCAGCTACGGTTAGTGTTGAAAGGGTTTCTAATGATAATTCTGAAATGTTTAATTCTGCTGAAATGTGTACTGAGGTCGATCTGGAAATGAGAGATGATGATGATACGTTCTCTGAGATATCGGACATTGGATCACAGTGTGGAAGTGTGGAAGATGTATATACGCTGCAAGATATAAATGACTTTTTGGATGTAACCTTCGGTAGAAATATTGAAGTTAAAGATTTCTTTCCAGATGTAGATAAATTAATTTATACAGTAAAATTGTTGCAGAGAAATGTCAGCTATGAGGCTTTAAGCAAACAGAAAAGGTTTAGACTGAAGAAGATGTTAACAAAACTAAGAAAGGACAAAGCAACTGTCTCACAAAACAAATCAAATGTTTAAATCACATGGGGTTAAGATCTTGTTCTGCCTTTCTTTTCTTTTTCTGTCCTCACTATATTTTTTCCTTTTTATGGAGCTGTTGAGGGTGGCCTCTTTAAATATAAATGGGGGTAGAGATGGAAATAAATTGGCAATGGTATCAGAGTTATTTAGTATTAAAAAGATAAATGTAGCATTTTTACAAGAAACACACTAATTTAGACAATGAATCTGAATGGAATAGATGGTGGGAGGGAAAAAGTATTTTAAGTCATGGGACAAACACAAGTGCTGGCATAGCCATTTTGTTTTCTAAAGAAATGAATGTAAATATTTTAGTTGTAGAAGAAATCGTAAAAGGAAGAATATTGTTGTTAAAGGTGGAATATGAGGGATCTGAGTTTGTATTGATAAATGTTTATGCATCGAATAATGGACCTGAGCGTGTGAAGTATTTTTTAAAGTTAAGGAATGCTATTCAGAAAATGTATGATAATGTTTGCACTATTATTGGAGGGGATTGGAATTGCACTGTTGATTTTGTTATTGATAGAAATGGAGAAGAACCCCATCATGGATCCAGTTGTGTATTGTCAAATATTTTAAAAGAGTTTGAATTAATAGATATTTGGAGAAGAAGAAATATAGGAATTAAACAATATACCTGGCTTAAAGTCTTTAATAGTGTGGTTAGTGGAGCTAGATTAGATAGATTTTATATACGTAAAGAATGGAATAATAAAATTACTGATGTTTCTATTTTACCTGTTGGGTTTTCTGATCATCATTTGCTATTGTTTGGTTTGAATATGAAAAGAACGTCAAAGCCAAATTATTTTTGGCATTTTAATATCAAACTATTGCAGGATGCTTTATTTTGTGAACATTTTAAATTATTTTGGAATAACTGGAAGTTAAGAAAAGATTCTTTTGAAAATTTGTGTATGTGGTGGGAGGTTGGTAAAGCAAATATAAGAATCTTTTGTCAAAATTATAGTTCACATTCAACTTCTGTGGTGAAAACAGCTATACAAAAGCTTCAAAGAGATATACAAGCTTTTGGAGAATATGCTTG
The DNA here is from genome assembly GCA_018155175.1 of Sinocyclocheilus anophthalmus. Classification (NCBI taxonomy): domain Eukaryota; kingdom Metazoa; phylum Chordata; class Actinopteri; order Cypriniformes; family Cyprinidae; genus Sinocyclocheilus; species Sinocyclocheilus anophthalmus. Next base: position 149,173 of record JADLZN010010724.1, read on the forward strand.
TGAATAATAACAATGATGGAAATGTACAAAATGAGCATCGAAATAAAAAGGAGGAACTTATTATTACAAGAACAAGTGAAGGGAGCGTTAATAAGAGCAAGAATTTGTTCCATTAAAGACACGGATGCTCCTTCATCATATTTCTTTAAGCTTGAAAGGAAAAGTGTTCAGCAAAAGCAAATGAATCATCTTCGCCGGCCTGATGGGGTTATAACGTTTGACCCAGTGGAAATAAGAAAACTGGCAGATAACTTTTATATGGAATTGTATGGTGCTGAGACTTGTATGTGCTTCTGATTTGCTGAGTGATCTACCGAAGTTGACAAATGAACAGAAAAATTCTTTAGATAAACGGATTACGTTTCAAGAGATTACTGAAGCAATGGGACAGCTATCAAATGGCCGTTCTCCGGGAATTGATGGACTACCAGCAGAGTTTTATCAGTCATTCTGGAATGTACTAGGAAATGACTTGTATGAAGTACTATTAGAGAGTATAAAGAACAAGTTACTTCCTATAAGTTGTCGAAGGGCAGTCCTTTCTTTGCTCCCTAAAAAGGGGGATTTATGCCTGCTGAAGAACTGGAGACCTGTTTCTTTACTGTGTATGGACTATAAAATACTTTCAAAATGTTTAGCAAATAGGCTGAAACATACTTTGGAATCATTGGTTCATGGAGATCAAACATATTGTATCCCTAATAGGTCAATTGTGGACAATCTTTTTTTGTTAAGAGATGTAATTGATTTTAATCAATTTAATAATGTTGACCTGGGTGTGCTTTCATTAGATCAAGAGAAAGCTTTCGATAGGGTAAATCATACATATCTTTTGGAGGTTTTAAGGAATTTTGGGTTTGGAAAAGATTTTATATCATACATTCAACTGCTGTATTCGGAAGTTTTTGTGATTGTGAAGGCTGGTGGAGGGTTGAGTGCACCAGTACCTGTATTAAAAGGAATTAGGCAAGGCTGTCCACTTTCGGGACAATTATATAGCCTTGTTATTGAGCCATTGTTGTGCAGACTAAGAAGGAATCTTAGTGGAATTTATCTTCCTGATGTAAATAATATGTACAGAATATCGATATCAGCTTATGCTGATGATGTTACTGTTTTTATTTCTGATCAAAATGATGTTAATATTTTAGTAGAAGCTATTGGACAATATGAGAAAGCATCATCAGCAAGGGTAAACTGGGGAAAAATGTGAGGGACTTATTATTGGTCAGTGGAAAAGTGGGCAAGGACCTCCAAAATTACCAGGTGGATTGTTGTGGGCAAGAGATGGATTAAAAATGCTAGGTGTTTTTTTAGGGAATAAGCAATTTCAGAATAAGAATTGGGAGGGAATGCTGGAAAAGGTGTCTGCCAGATTGCTCAAATGGAAATCGCTGTTACCACTAATGTCATACAGAGGAAGAGTTCTGGTTGTAAATAACTTGGCTGCCTCAACTTTGTGGCATAAACTTATTGTAATGGAGCCACCTGAAGAATTGATTTGTAAAATACAGAAGACATTTGTGGATTTTTTTGGAGTGGAGAACACTGGATTCGTGCAGCTGCACTCTACCTTCCCCTTTGTGAGGGAGGTCAAGGTCTGGTGGATGTGCGGAGTAGGATCTGCGCTTTCAGAATACAAGCAGCACAGAGATTCCTGTATCATAAAAACTTGGCTTGGGCTCAGACTGCAAAAATGATTCTACAAAAAGCAGGTGGTCTTAAGTTGGATAGACATCTGTTTTTAATGGAACTGGAAAAAATGAACCTGTCCGAGGTTACATCTTTTTATCGGTCAATGTTGCACTCTTGGAGGACTGTTTTTAAAGTGGAAAGAGATGTTGATGAACCCGGGAGATGGATACAGGAGGAACCGTTGTTTTTTAACCCAGTGGTCCAGACAAGACTTTTGTCATCTGCAAGTGTGTGTGCATGTTTACAAAGACATGGTATTGTGAAGCTGGGACAACTTTTAAAAAAAGACCAAATGGAGTCAGTGGGAACTCTGAAAGAAGTAACAGGCTTAAAGTCTTCGCGCTTGGCTGAAAAGCTGGTGGAAGAAATTGTAAATGCATTACCAAGTGGCTATAGGAAAAATATTGGACAAGGATTTCTATCAGACATGAGAAGTGAACTGGACTTTTCAAAAATAAGAGTTGCTGCTGTCGTCCATGAAAAGCAAGAGGATGAACCAGCAGGTTCAATTTTATCTTTTGGAACTCCAAGGTTGGACTCGTTTGAAATCATATCAAAGAAAGCCATATATAATGCTACAGTCAAGGTTTTGCATCAAGATTCGCTTAAAGGACAAAAGATCTCAAAGTGGCCAGATTTGTTGAAGCCAGAACTTCTAGTGAGAGACAGGTGGAGAACCCTGTATAAACCACCAGTGGAGAAGCGGACAGCGGATCTACAATGGAGGATTCTTCACGGGGCAATAGCAACAGACAAACATGTGGCGCACCTGAACCCAGCAGTAGGGGTGGGATGTAGGTTTTGTGGAAAGGAAGAGAATTTGGAGCATTTGTTTTTAAAATGTAAAAGATTGAAAGGCATTTTTGATGTTCTTAATACATTGTTTCAAGCTTTTGGTGAAGAATTCTCAGAGCAAGTTTTTATAGGGGGTGTGAAATATAATTTTTTAGAAAGAAGGAAGATGTGTCTCTTAAATTATTTACTAGGTACTGCGAAACTGGCAATATGGAAAACCAGGAAAAATCAAGGGTTACAGATTAATAGTACTAATACTGAAGTGATGTTCATGAAATTAGTAGCTGGTAGACTAAAAATAGAATTTGCATACTATAGTCTTGTGAATAATGAGATGGTTTTCAATGATATGTGGTGTGTTAATGATGTTTTTGTGGATGGTTAATGATGGACATCTGGGTGAATTATTAAATCTATACTTATTATGTGAGTTTTAATGTGACTATTGTTTAGAAATGGTTTTCCACTAAAGTTCGTTAAACCTCTCTCTCTCTCTCTCCTCTCTGTCTCTCAATCTCGTCGCTCGCGTCTCTGTCTCTCCGCCTCTCTCTCTCTCTCTCCTGTCTCTCTCTCCCTCTTCTCACACACCAGACTCTCTCTCGCTCTCTCTCTCTCCTCTCTCTCACACACTCTCTCTCTCACAC